>CATIWM010019236.1:0-33285 GCA_949671775.1 Mallotus repandus | reverse complement strand
ACAATAATAAAAATAAAAATAATAGTTCCTAAAAATAATTTACAATTTAGTTTTAAACCAATAAATCAAATCCAATAAATCTAATTTCACAGTCTATTTTCATCATCGGGTCCTCTGTCGCATCCATGCTCTAGTCATCCCGAAATTGGGTGCTTACAAATATCGAAATTAAACAATAATTTTCTAGTATTCTTGGAGAAATTTTTCTAGAAAATAGGCCATATTTTTCAAAAATAAACAAGCCCTACACCTCCTTCCCATATATTTAGGATCATATCTTTACTTTGAAAAGATAGTAAACCCGAATAGCAAGAGATGTATAAAGCACAACAGAGTTATATGTAAAGAACCTTACATTACAATATAATAAAGAATAGCTTTACAAGAGCACACACTAGCTCTTACATTTTTTATTCTTACATTTTTGGAAGCCTTTGTACAAATGAGGATGGAGGTATTTATAGGTAAGGTTCCTTTTTACACCTCCTCATGAAAACATTCTAGAATACTCATATAGTTTTCCTTCCCTCAACTTAAGGGGTTCTGGACACCCTTTAGTCTAGAATCTTTCCTTACCTCTCTTACTCTTAGACTCTCTACATATTATTACAACATGATAGAGCATACCACATAACTCTAGCTTATTCTAGTACCTTCTAGAATATTCTATGATGCTACTACATAAAATACATGAGCTTGGGAAAAGGTATGCCATCAACACCACCCACCATAGTGTCAAAACTCCTTAAGCACTTCCTTCATGACATTCTCCCCCACCAAACCTAGTGATTCCCTTGTCACTTATGAGGATTTGGCAACCCAAGAGCTCTAAAAGCTTTTTTATCCCTTCCTTTCTTGCCTCAATGAGAAGATCTTCGTGTTTAACTTGTGTTGCTTGAGTAGTTGACTTGTGCCTCCCATGATTCTTCAAGACTTCACCTCATCTTGGTCATGATCCTTACAAACTTTCATGGTTGCCACATTTGATTCTCCTCTGAGATTATGCTTGTCGACGCACTCTTTAATCTTCTTGGAAGTCCCTAGTGTACATTTGTGAACACCTTCCTTCATTGGCACACTCTATAATGCATTTTTTCCACCCACTTGACCCTTATATATGATCTTTCCCTTGTCATCCACCTTACCCTTTGGTGATTACATAGGCCTCCCTCACTTACCTTTACTTTGGTCCCTTGTAGGAGTGAGCAAAATAAAACCGACCCAAGTTGGTTTAGTTTTCACTTTTGAAAATTCGTAACTTTTCTATCAAAATCGACTTGACTGAAAACCCAAACTTTACCATTATATATATATATATATATATATATATATATATATTTGTAACTTTTCAGTGAGAATAGACCCGATTGAAAATCCAAACTTTTATATGGATGTAACTAAATGTTACATTAAGTTGCTTATAGCTGAAGTGGTAAGGCAATCATATAACTTGCAACAATTTTTTATATATGGGAAAAACAAAAACCAATTAAAACACTTGCACACACCAACTGTAGGAGTCGAACTCAGGTGGCCAAGGCATAAAGATGCATGCTAACACCATCAGACCACTAACAATTGGTTATTTTTATGTTTCTTTAATGTTTATTATTAGTTAGTTGGTTTTCGGATAACCAACTGAACATGTACATAATTGCAAGTTTTTTATTCGATTTTGACTTTTTTTTAAAAAATTAAACTTAACCAGATCCAAGAACTCCCGATGCACATACCTAGTCCGTAGTTCTCTTGGCCTACTTGTTCCCTTCTTACCTTGCCCCTTTTGAGACTCTCCCTTGAAGAGTTATATGTTGAAGATCCCCATATCTTGATGCTTCTCCCTCTCGATTGGCATGGGTAGCATTATGCAATCCTCTATAAAATACATAGTATTGGCCTAAGGAACCAATATAGCCTTTTCCACATTTAGGAAGTCCATCCCCATATAGAACTTCCTCCCATCAATTAGAGCCACCAATATGTTAAGCTTGCCATTCCAAGGACCTATATTAATGTCCACATTGCAGGCCTTCCCCTTGTTCTTGAACATAATCTCGTCCACCCATTTGGCAACCCCACTTGACTTTCTATATGACATAACCAGCCAACTCCTTGACCATATAGACTTTGTTGGCATCTGTGTTGATCATCGCTTTGATAGTGTTCCCACACTCCTTGGCCTTAACCAATATTTGCCTACAATTTTGCTCCTCACCCTTAGGTTGGATGGAATTAAGGAAGCTAATGGTGGCAAGCTTCCCTTTGCTTTGCCCCTCTCTTCCATCCTTACTAATTTTATAAGCTTGCTTCCCTCACTTTAGGCATTCATAAGCTTGATGTGACCCATCACAAGTAAAGCAACTGACTTTAGGCTTGAAATACTTACCCTTGTCTCCTTGCACCATGCCTTGACAACTCCCATTTATCATCATTTCTCCATTTTCCATGTTCCTTGTGCTTTAGTTAGCAGCGCTCCTCATCATCATCAAAAGACTCCTTATTATCTCCCCTACCATTGCTATCGTACTTAACCTTATTACCTTTGCCTTTTGAGTCTCTCTCCTTAAACTCTATAAAACATTTAACAATAGCCATTATGGTAGCAAGGTCTTTGACATCATGCATCTCCAACTCTAGCTTCACCCAAAGAAATAAACTATCGAGGAAGTTATAGAATGCATCCTTTTTACCTAAGTCAAGAATCTCCTATAAAAATTCAGAGACCTCCTTCACATACTCCTATATGTACCCCTCCTTATGTTAAAGATGATCAAGTTAGCCCTTACTTCTTTCTCAGTATCCTTTGCATAGCCAAGGAAGATTACCTTTTAGTATCAAATTTTCTAAGGTTATCCTTGGTATTCAATATATAGCACTTGTATCCAAATACTTGTAGATGTGAGATCTTAGGCTTTCTCTCATTCCATAGTTCATAAAGAGTTTTATTTAAAATAGGCCTAATAAAAACTTTGTTTGAAAGATAATAAGCGATATTGATGGCTTTAGCCTAAAAGTATTTAGGCAAATTATAATCATTGAGCATAGTCCTTGCCATCTTAACCAAGACTCTATTTTTCATTGCAACAACCCCATTTTGTTGAGGTGTTCTAGGAGAAGAAAAATTATGAGAAATTCCTATGTCATTGCAAAAGGTTTTGAAATAATCATTTTCAAATTATTTTCCATGGTCACTCCTTAAAGAAGAGATTTTAAAACCTTTTTCATTTTGAATTCTTTTTACAAGAATTTGAAAAGCTTCAAAACTATCATCCTTATGAGCAATAAAGAGTACCTAAAAATATCTAGAGTATTCATTAACAATAACATATGCATAGTGCTTACCACATAGGCTAGCTACTCTATAAGGACAAAATAAATCCATATGCAATAATTAAAGAGGTCTAGTGGAAGTCACCTTGTTTTTGGGTTTAAATGAGCTTTTTACTTGCTTACCCATTTGACAAGCTCCATATATTTTATCCTTTTAGAATTTCACTTTGGGTAGGCCAATGACATGATCACCCATGCTTAGATCTCCAATGGGCTCGATGCTAGCATGACCAAGTCTCCTATGCCATATCTAAGTGTCATCCTTGATAGCAAAAAAACACTAAACACCTTGGTTAGTCAAATAGGTTAAATCAATATTATAAACATTGTTGACTCTTTCACCATTGAAAATAACTTTGTTCTTTTCCATATGAGTTACAAAGCATTTCTTCGGTCCAAAAGTCATTTTATTACCTTTATCATATAATTGACTAACACTAAGTAGGTTGTGCTTTAACCGTCAACCAAAAGAACATCTTCAATATAAGTAGAGTCTTTCTTACCAACTCAACCACTACCAACAATCTTACCTTTGGCATTGTCACCAAATGTAACTTTGACTCCCTTCTTCATTTCCAAATGAGTGAAGAGGTTGGCCTTCCCGGTCATGTGCCTTGAACATCCACTATTTAGATACCACTTTTCTTTGTACGTTGTGGATTCCAAGCACACCTACATGGAAATAGTTCATCTCACTTTAGGTACCCAAATATATTTAGGTCCTTGGTGGTTAGCTTTGAAAGATTCATCATTTGAGTAACCTAAATGAGTTTTTCTAATAAAACATCTAGAATTCTTATGCCCTATCATACCACAATAATGGCATCTAAAACTTTGTGCGTGCTCTTTCATTTTAAGGCTATGAAAGCCATGAGAATAAAAATGATTGTATTTCTTAGGCTTAGGTCCTCTTAAGTTATTAGCATAGATTTATTAGTCTTCTTTCGTTTAAGACTAGGTTTTTTATAAACCTTAATAATTGGAGCATTAAGGTTTACAATCTTTGAAGAGCTAGCATGAGCATTTTCAAAACCAATGTCTTTTTTAGATTTTAAAGGAGTGGAATTTATAGAAATTATGCCATTAATAATTTCCTTTCCTTTATTAAATCTAAAGATGGATTCATTGAGATTGCCATTTTCATTTTCTAAAAACACATTTTGTTTAATAAGTTTTACATTTTCATTAGCAGTCTCAATTATCTTTGAATTACTTTCATTCAATGAATTGGTTAACTCTTTATTTGAGAGTCTTGATTTCTCAAACTCTTCTTCTAGAGCATTTACCATTTTTTTGAGTGAATTAATTCTAGACAAGTATTTATCACATTTATGCATCAATTTCTCACAAGCAAGTAACATCTCAAGATTGGATTCAAAGTCTAGAGTTATCTCATCATTTGAAGATTCCTCCAACGCTATAAAGCAAAGATTAGCAACTTCATCATCGGTGTCATCATCACTAAACTCACTAGTGTCATCCCAAGTTGCTTTAAGTGCTTATTTCTTTTCCGTATTAAATTTCTTATCTTTTTTAAGGGTTGCTTCAACTTTGGGCATTCAAATTTAATATGACCCAATTTTTTGCATCCATAGCATATGACTTGATCCTTGTTACTTGGGTCATGCTTCTTGAATCCTCTTTTTTTCTTCATGATGAGATTTCTTACTTTTCTAGAAATCATGTCATACTCATCATTATTCTCATTTGAGTCACTCTCACTAGTGTCTCTACTTACCTTGAGAGCAATGCTTTTGTCCTTCTAAGCCTTCTCTTCTTCACTACTTGAGCCATTTTGATTTTATAGGTGAGAAGCTTCCCAAGAAGTTCATCCATAGGTAGAGTAGAAAGGTCATTTACTTCCTCAATTGAAGAAATCTTAGCTTCCCAAATCTTTTAAGGCAAAATCACAAGGATTTTATTGTTGACATCTTCATTTGAAAATTTCTTGCCAAGTTTCCTTATAGCATTGATGAGAGTGATAATTCTCCCATATATCTCACCAATTTTCTCATTGGGCTTTATTTCAAACAATTCATATTCTTTTCAAAGCATTTATAATTTTTTATTCTTGAGTTGATTGGTACCTTTATGTTTGGTCTTTAGACATTCCTAAATTTCTCTAGTTGACCTCAAATGCTCTATTCCATTGTATTCTTCCCCACCCAAACCATAATAGAGAATAGTAATTGCTTTTTAATTTCTTAAGTTCGCCTTAGATTGCTCATCACTCCATTCCTTTATAGGAATGGTCACCTCATTACCTTCATTGTCTCTCTTTGTTGGAGGACTCCAATCCTCTTCAATAATGTTCTATAGATTTACTTCTTCACTATCTAAAAACATCTCCATTTTATTTCTCCAATATACATAATCGATGCCATTAAAAATGGAAGTCTTGTGTAGCTAGGACCATGAACATCACGGGCAGTAACAACTTGACTTGTGGAGGCCATGATCTTTTTTTAAAGGTGGTTAAATCTTTAAGAATGGAAACCAAAGCTCTAATACCTAATGTAATTCCATAAGTGCCAAGAGGGGGGTGAATTGGCTTTTTAAACAATATTGATAATTTTAATTCTACGCCCAAGAGCAAACTAAAAATTAGAGTTAGAGCTAAAATGAATGAAGAAGGAGAGCAATCAAAACACAAAGGATTTATAGAGGTTTGACCCTCAAAGCCTACATCCTCTCCTCAATCACTTTTTGAGAATTTTAATCCACTATCAATCTACTTCAAGGTGTAGATTAAACCATTACAAGTTTAAACTAAGCCACTCATAAGTTTTTCACAAGGCTCACACTCAAACCCAAGTGTTTTCCCAAGGCTCTTACTCTAACCCAAATGCTAAGAACAATCCTCTTAGCTTATAAGTATTTAAAACCCTAACCCAAGTCACTCAATCTTAATCTCACTATTGAGCTATTGAATAATGAAATTAAATATTCACTAACCTATACTCAAGAATACTCTTGAGATATAAAAGATTACAATAATTAAATATGAAGAATTTGGGTGGTTGAAGAATTAAATTAAAGATTGAATGCTCAAAGATTGCTCTAATTTTTTTTTTCTCAACTTCATTAATTTTCTCAAGCTGAATTCTAAGTTGTATTTATACTCTCATAGAGAAAAAGAGTTGTTGGAGGTGCATTTAATGCAAATAGAGCCGTTTAAACTACCCAGAAAAAAGAACTCTACAACTTAGTCATGATCATGAAAAGTTCATCATGATCATGAAAAATCCGAGCGCTAAGGTTGAAATGAATTCGCGTGCTTTCATGATCATGACACTGGTCATACAATTCTCGGGAACTTTTGGACTTGGTTGTCATGATCATAACTCTAGTAGTGATAGGCTTGATGGAATCAGTTATGAAACTTAGGCATTAGAAACATGTGTGGTAAGCACAAGCCTAAGTAGAGAAAAATTTCAAAATGTTTGCTAATCTAACCCTTCATAGCATGAAGAATTCCATTCTCATAAATCCATTTTGCATGTTACACATAACTAAATTGCCAAAACAACATATATAAGCATCAACCTAGGAAATCCTAAGTTTAAGAAAACTTACCAACTCCTAGTTTGATGAAGACCACAATAGTTAAGATCTACAAGTTTTGGGTGCTTTAGTTCAACTCTTGAATTAAATGCTTTAGCCTTCCAAATGTAAGGCCTCTAGCTTGAAATACCAAAGTTCCAATAAATCACCTTCTGGCTTTGATTTAGTAAGTTACAAGTGTCCTCTCAATTGACCGCCCTCACAGACCTTGCATTAACTCAATTCTTTGTAAGAACACTTAGGGTTTTGTTGTGTAGAAGTTGTTTTCTATTGTGGTGCTTTCTTCATAATTCTCTACACTCTTTCCTTTTTTTTCATATTCTCATCCCTTAAACATAGAACACTTCTTAGGTTATTTATGTAGAGAAAAGAAAGCATCTTATGACATCACTCATTAGATCATAAGCATGTCATTTAACATAATCAATATACAACTTGTATAACTCATTAGTGTACCAAGAATTTATGTAGAGAATACATCTCATGTGTTTGTCTACATGCATTGTCATATTTATATATGTGATCTAATATTTTATTTGTCAAAGTCAACAATTTACACATTAAAGATAATGTGCCTAATATGCCAAATTTGACTATATTATTTTATAAATTTGGGCTTGGTAATTAGGCCAACACTTGGCCCAAGCCCAATACATTAAACAAATTAGCCTAGACTAGGTTCATGGGCTTTCTCATTACTTTAGATTAATCTTTGGTCCAAAACTCTTTTGGGCCTAGCCCAAACTACTTGGACCATTAATCCAAGTCCAAATAGAAACAACATTTATTATTCATTTAATGCTTCAATTAATATCTTATATTAATTAAGTATAAATTAATAATTATACCCTTGCTTGATTTAGATTTCATGATATGCTAGAATCATTGCTTAAGGCATAAATCCAATTTCATTAATCTTAATTAATTGATTAAATACTTTAATCAATAATTAGATTAATATAGATGGTGACTTGGTAAAACTCTTTTAGGTGTGACTTATTAGGTTCATGTCTAATTAGTAAGGAGAAAATAATATCAACACTTGATATTATTTGAAATTCCTTTCAAGTCTAAATGTGAAAATCCCAATTATGCATATTTAGTTCTCATAAGTTATGAGTAACCCCTAGTATCGATATCACAACTACCCAATTTAAAATGAATGCATATATTGATTCACGCAAACCCTTTGGTTATAACTATCGTGCACTAAAATCCCTTCTTTAGAAGATCCCAATATAGCCTAGAGTGAAGGTTTAGTCAAACTCTAATAGTTGTATCATATGACCTCATCTCAAGTTCTAATTCTTGATAAAACATAACAAAACTACACTTTTCTAGCACTGAAACTCTTTAAAACTGTGTTTTGTTTGTCCCGGCCAGGAACTTATTCATCAAGAAAAAATTTAGATAGGATAGGATCTTATCCTGGTTCACTGTAGGCAATGAATCCCATCTTGGTCGAACACTCATCCCTACATTTAATCGACTAGAGCCATCACATGCCATATACCCATTTGTGATGAACACAAGTATATAAGTGGGAATAAACCCTAACCACTCAAATGTTAGTGACCGTGTCACCTCAGGTTAATGTACTATATACATCATTATGACCTAGATTGTGATCGTTGACTATAAGTGAATATCCTTACGATCACAAATCTAACGTCAATGTTCGATCCACCCATCACATGAGTATCCATATGTTTATTCTGATATCTTATATCAAGTAGCATGAGATTCACTACCTCCCACTATTAGTGTCACATACTAATCAAGGAAAATAGACAGAGGTGATAGTCTAATTAATATTACCCAAAATATTAATTTTTTGAATATGAACATTTTATAGCATATGTACTAAATAAATTTGTAGCTCATATTATCTACTCTTGATAATAAATTTGTTTAACATATTATTAAAGGGTAAATACTCTAATAAATAAACACTTTATTTAAATAAATGTTTAATTACCATAGGGATAAAAGTATAATGTCAATTTTAGATAACAAGAATGGCACTAGGGCACATCTATACTAACAAGGTTGTTATGATCGTTGTCATAATCATGGCACTAGGGGTGACTAGCTTTGGGAATTCTTGAATTTTTGCAAATTTAATCTTTGTAATTTTGCTTGAAATTTTTTTTTCTAATGATTGGGATTTGCCTGTGATCACTTATAATTAAGATTCCCAAATGTTTGAGCAAATTTGACTTCAGATCTTGATAAAAAAAATTTTGACATTCAATTTTCCCAGTTTGTCACAGTCATGATGTGTCTATCACCACTGATGCTAGAGTTGCAAACTTGATAAACTTAAAAAGTTGACTTTTATTTCTTGACTTGTGTAGAGTTATGATCATGATGGATTTTTCATAGCTTGTATATGGACTGGAATTTTGCAAATTTAATCAACTTGAATATAAACACTTAAATACATGAATTAAATATAATTTTACTTAATTACTTATGACCATAAAAATGATTGTTTTATTAAGGTTTAACATGTTGGAATTCCCTGATCCAAATATAGAGCAAAAATAAAAAAATTTTAATCACAAAATCCTCACAAGATCCATATAATTTGATCAAATCGATTCAAAAAGATTCCAAAATCTTACCACATATGAAAATAGGCAAGATAGTTGGAAGGATGAGAGGTAGTTCATGCCGGTGACACCCTACCTCGAGCTTTTAGTATATATCTTGTCAGATTGAGAGGATGCCAATTAAGCCATGTCCTCTACTGGTATCCATATGAACAGGATGTCTAAAATTGGTGTTGGTGTGCTAGCACCTTTTCTCTAGGTCTCTTCTTTTTTTTCTTTTCTCCAAAGAAGTAGAAGAAGGTGGAGAATAAGATAATCAAAACGCTAGAGAAAGAGATGTATTTATAGTCATCTTAGCTAGGGTTTTTCAAGCCCTTCACATACTAAAAATGTTTTTTGATATGTTTACCTACTATTTCTATTTTGATTCTAATTCCAAGAATAGAATTATTTCTAGTTTTATTTAAGATAACACTTACCTTAAATAAATAAGAAAATAAATATAAACCAAAATAGAATTCCTTCGTATTATATTTAAGATAATACCTTAAATAAATAAGGAAATAAATAAATATAATTATAAATATATATCCACACATATATTTATTTATTTATCTAGAAAGAATTTCATTAGGTGGATTAACCCAAGTCCGCTTTGGGCCTATTCTAAGTGTATGATTTTTGTAGGTTCATGCAACATTGGCAGTAGGCCAAAAATCCCCATTTTAGCCCATAAGTCATAAGTGGCCTCTAGCAAGAAATTATGACTATCCAAGTTGTATGAAGGTCGATAATCCACATCAAGTATTATAGTCCTTTTGTCACGCGATATCTTGATTGAACATAAGGCATAGTTTATGTCATCCTTATATTTTTCAGTCATATTATTTCTCAATTCCAAGTAAACTAATAATGATAACTCTTTATAAACTCATTCTAGCATGGCCATGCATTTTTCCTTACTCTATCTTATCGAGGGCCTACATATATCTTCTCATAATAAATGAGGGAAAAATTCCTTCTCAATCATTCGCATTCCTCACATAACTCATTTTATATCCAGTCATAACCTATTTTACCATCCAATTAAAGATGATATTAGAATGTGTCAAAATACAGAACTTATTATGTAGGAAACCATGGTCATTTTAGGTTAGAGGACTAAAATAATACTACTGTGATGAGAATCACTTATGACAATTATCCATGCAGCATTCTCATAGTAGGTCGATCTAGTACATCATTTCTTAAATATGTACCTATGAGTTGACTTAATATCTCATATACATGATCAGTAAAACATAATCATCAGTCAACTTCATACTAGTATTTATTCATTATTGTTCCATTGATAATGACCTACTAAGGATAATCTAGAGTAGAATTCAAGCTTTACCTAAGTGTTTTACTATTAAGTTAAATATTTTATAACCTCAAGTAGAATTAACTATTTAAAGAACTTATTTGAACTAGCCAGTAATAATGAAAATACCTATTTATTAATAAATGAAATATGACGATGTCAAAATATGGCCATTATATGATTGGCCTAGGGCATACCACTAACAACATCACCCAACCTACGCAAGTCTGCTAGGAAGCCTCTTTGATGGAAATTAATAGATTCTTAACCTAAGCTCCTTAATAGTTTGAATACTATGATAAACTTGATGATTAGAATTTAGCACTTTCCACAATTATGTTATAGGATCGTTCAAGAATGAGATAGAAAAACTATTTTAGATCTTACCAAGTTAGAATAAGATCATCAACTTTTCAATCAAGCTCCTCAGTAGCTAAAGAGCTATGATAAACTTATAATGGAAAGAATTAACACCCTTAGACAATTGATAAAGACTTCAATAGACTTTAAGGAAACAAACAAATAAAAACAAGTTTGAAAGACTAAGAAGAAGATAAATATTTTGGATTTTGACACCACAAACCTCACTAGGCTTGATAAGTCATAAAGTTCATGTAAGAACTTCAACACAAATTTTTCACCAAAAGAAATTCAATATATTATAAACCCAAATTAACATGTCCTTATAATAGAATGAGGTCTTGTTTATATAGATACAAGATCAAGCTTATACTACAATCCTAAATGCTAAAACATATGATAATTTAACCCTAATAACCAGTCAATACAACCCTGATATCAATTGCTTTATACTAATGACATTTAATACCCTTCTAACTCTCATTTGACAAATGTACTTGGACTTGATGTTATATGGTGTTGAAAGATGCTTTATTATTTGTAATATAGCTATTGAAGGTTCTTAAACATGTTCCAAGTCATGTGGAGCCATTATTCCAAGCATTTAGAGTTTTTATAACCATCTTAGTCAATAATTGAATGTTGATTGTGTAGTGTGAGGGGCTGTCATGATCATTTGGGTGCTATGATTATAACATAAGATACTTCCTTCATATTCTACTTGCCTTAACATGAGCTTCCTACGACCACAGAGTGAGCTACGACCATGACAGGAACTTGGGCCTCTAGATTTGCTTATTTTGATGTAGAAAACATGATTATTTGATCCTCCTTTGCTCCCTTATTGTATTAGATGGATTTTGGCTGTGTTTAGGCTTTTTAAACATCTTGAATGAAGCTTAACAAGGCATCTTACAACTTTTTGGTGTTTGACCTTATAAATGTGCCTTGTTGGACTTAAAATGGATCTTGACTAACTTATGGATTGTTGGACCTTGGTTTTGAATTTAAGATCACATCATTCCCCCTTTCTTTAAAATTATTAATCCTCAAATCTGCTTCATCCTCGTCACCTACATCGTATAAAGATAAATCACTAACATTGAAAATTGCACTTACATTGCCATACTCACTTGGAAGCTCTAGCTTGTAAGCGTTATGGTTGATATATTAAAGCACTTTGAAAGGTCCATCTCCTGTTGGCATTAGCTTTGACTTTCTTTGATTTAAAAAATTTTCTTTCTTTAAGTGCATCTATACACAGTCTGCAGGCTTGAATATCACTTGCTTCCTCCCTTTATTGTGTTGCTTCTCATATTATAGTGTCTTTTTCTAAATTTGGGCTTTTACTTCCTCATGTAAACTTTTTCCCCTTCTAAATTTTCCTTCTCTATAGGTAATGGAATTAAATCCATTGGTGTTAATGGATTAAAGCCATAAACTACTTCAAATGGTGAATGATTTATTGCTCCATGCACACTCCTATTGTAAGCAAACTTCACATGTGGCAAGCACTCCTCTTAATTCTTCAAATTCTTTTAAATGATGGCTCTTCATAGTATGGATAGGATCCTATTCACTAGTTCTCTTTGCCTATCTATTTATGGATGATAACTTGTTGAATAAAGGAGCTTTGTTCCCATTTTCCCTTATAATGTCTTCCAAAAATGGCTTAGGAATTTGATGTCACAATCACTCACTATGGTCATGTAGTCTCACCACTTCCTTGAAGAATAAATTTGTAACATGAGTTACATCATCCATTTTGGGACATGAAATGAAGTGTGCCATCTTGCTAAAACTATCCACAAAAAGAAATAGTCTTTCCCCACCTTAGACCTAGGTAATCCTAACATAAAGTCCATGGAAATGTCTACCTAAGGTTCATTAGGTATAAGTAGGGGTGACCATGAGGCCTTACTTTAGATTTGGCTTATTTATATGTTATACATCTCTTACATGCTCTCTCAACATCCCTTTTCATATGTGGCCAAAAGAAATGGTGACTTAATATGTCTAAAGTTTTCTTAACCCTAAAATGCTCTATTAGACCTCCACTAAGTGCCTCTTTTACCAACAATTCTCTCATGGAAAATTGTGGCACATACAATGCATTCTCTCTGATTATGTTTATAGAACTTAGCAAAACCCCCTTTCTCACATGTCCCATAAACATTATCAAAATCATGGTCATTAGGATAAAGATCTTTGATACACTTCAATCCTAATAATTTTGCATCAAGTTTAGAGATTAAGGAAATACCTTCTTGATAAAGCATCAACTACCATACTTTCTTTAACTTGTTTATACTTGATAATTTATAGAAAGGATTCAATGAACTCTACCCATTTGGCATGTCATTTGCTTAACTTGCCTTATCCTTTGAGGTACTTTAAAGATTTATGGTTGGTGTGGATTACGAACTCCTTATAGCTAAGATAATGTTTCCATGTTTTAAGGACTCTCACTAATGCATAAAAATCCTTGTCAAAGGTTGGGTAGTTTAAACTACCTTCAACTAAAGTATGCAATGGGCTTACCTTCTTGCATCAAGACTCCACTAATACCTCTATCACTTATATCACACTCAATTTTAAAATGGTTTAGTAAAATCAAGTAAATATAATAAAGGTGCATTACTTACTTTGTCTTTCAATAGGTTAAAAGCCTCATTTTGCTCTTTTCCCACTTGAAACCCTATATTTTTTATGCATTTAGTTAATATGCAACTATTGTAGAAAAATTCTTGATGAATCTCCTATAAAAACTAGATAAAGAATGAAAACTCCTAACATCATGCACACTCGTAGGTGTTGGCCACTCCCTAATTACTTTTACCTTTTCTTGGTCCACATGAATCCCCTTATCATTGACCCAAGAAATGTAATTTAATTAGTACAAAACATGAACTTCTTTAGATTGGCATAAAACTTTTCTTTTCTTAAAACATCAAACACACTTCTCAAATGTTGTACATGCTCATCTAAAGTCTTGCTATAAACCAAGATATCATTAAAATACACAACAATAAATCTTTCGATGAATGGTCTTAAAACATGATTCATTAGCCTCATGGAAGTGCTAGGTGCATTAGTTAAACCAAAAGGCATTACTAACCACTCATGTAGGTCAATTTTATTTTTAAAAGTTGTTTTCCATTCATCTTCTTCTTTTATTCTTATTTGATGATAACCAGATTTTAAATCAATTTTAAAAATAAACATGATCCATGCAATTCATCCAACATGTCATCTAGCTTAAGAATATGATGTCTATACTTCATCATAATTTTATTGATTGCACGACAATCAACATACATCCTCCATGTTCCATCCTTTTTAGGCACAAGTAAGACAGACACCGCACATGTACTTATTCTTTCATGAAGATAACCCTTCTCTATAAGCTCACTTACTTACTTTTGGATTTCCTTATTTTCCTCCAAGTTAATTTTATAGGCTAGTCTATTTGGAATTCTAGCTCTGGATATAAAGTCTATTTGGTGTTTAATGCCTCTTTTAGGTGGTAATCCTTTAAGGAATTTCATCCGGAAATAATTCTTCATAAACCTACAATAAATCAATAACCACGCTAAGCAAACCATTGGTTATTTTGTTATAAATGAGTAAAACATCATTATACATAAGTACAAGTAAAGGTTGGCTCAAAGTCATGGTGGCATAAGCACTAATTTTCTTTTCTTTAGAACCTTCTTTATTTTCTCTCCCCTTGGGTGTCCCATTTTGGTCAAGTTAAGAAGGTTGTTGTTTAAGGTCACTCACCTCACCTTTTTTATTTTCTCTCAAGGTTTCCCTCCCTATAGAAAGTTCTTTATATTGTTACTTTACACACATTTGGTGTTCAAAAATCTCCTTTTATGTCAATGGTCCAAGAGTATATTTTTTTCCCATCCATAGTCAAGGAATATTTATTTTAGAAACCATTATGAGTTGCCTTCCTATAAATATGTATTTTTGAAACCATTATAAGTTGCCTTCCTCTCATATTTCTAAGGTCTCCTCAATAATATATGGGCCATAAACATTAGTACAACATCACATAATACATCATCCTTATATCTACTAATTGAAAAAGAAATTAAAACTAGCTTACTTACCTTCATCAAGCCGCTATCATTAAGTCATTGAAATTTATATGGTCTTGGATGCTTGATAAGTGGCCATTTTAATTTCTTCACTAGCAAGGCACTTGTCACATTGGTACAACTTCTACAATCCATAATTATATTGTACAAATTTTTAGAAATCAAACAATGAGTATAAAATAAATTTTCCCTTTGTTCCCTATGGTCATCATGTTTATTTTGCAAAATTAATGTTCTTTGTACAACTAGATTATCACCCTTGTCATATTCTATTGGTATAGATGTGCCCTAGTGTCATTCTTGTAATGTATAGTGACATTGTAAATTATCCCTGTGGCAATATAATATTCATTTAAATAAAGTGTTTGTTTATTTGAGTATTTACCCTTTAGCATTATGTTAAATAAATTTATTATCAAGAGTTGATAATATGAGTTGCAAATTTATTTAGTACATATGCTATAAATTGTTCATAGTCAATTAATTAATATTAGGGTAATATTAATTAAACTATCACCTCTGTCTATTTTTCTTTATTAGTATGTGATGCTAATAGTGGGAGGTAGTGAGTCTCATGCTACTTGATATGAGATATCAGAATAGACATGTTGATACTCATGTGATGGGTGGATCGAACAGTGATGTTAGATTAGTGATCATGAGGATATTCACTTACAATCAACAATCACAGTCTAGGTCATAATGGTGCATATAGTCCTTTGACCTGAGGTGACACGGTCATCCACTTTTGAGTAGTTAGAGTTTGTTACCGCTTACATATTTGTGTTATTCATACATGGGTATATGGCGTGTGATGACTCTAGTCAGTTAAATGTAGGGATAAGTGTTCTACCAAGACGGGATTTATTGCCCGGAGTGAACCGGGATAGATCCTATGCTATCTAATTTTGTTCTTGATGAATAAGTTCTTGGCCAGGATAAATATAACACAGTTTGAAAGAGTTTCAGTGCTAGAAAGTGTTTCTAGTATTAGTTATGTTTTATTAAGAATAACTTGAGATGAGGTCTTATGATAAAGCTATTAGAGTTTGATTAAACCTTGACTCTAGGCTATATTGGGATCTTTAAATGAAGGGATTTTAGTGCATGGTAATTATGATCAAAGGGTTTGTGTAAATCATCATATGCATTCATCTAATTAGGTAGTTGTGATGTTGATGCTAGGGGTCACTCGCAACTTATGAGAACTAAATGTGTATAATTAGGATTTTCACATTTAGGCTTGAAAGAGTTTCAAATAATATCAAGAATTGATATTATATTCTCATTGCCAATTAGACATGAACCTAGTAAGTCACACCTAAAAGAGTTTTCCCATATCACCTTATTAATCTAATTATCGATTGAAGAGTTAAATCATTTAATTAAGACTAATGGAATTGGATTTATGCTTTGAGCAATGATTCTAGCATATCATGAAATCTAATTCCACCAAGAGTTAATTATTAAAGTAGTAAGAATATGTGTTGTTTCCTTATGGACTTGGATTAATGGCCCAAGGTGTATGGGCCTAAGCCCAAAAAAGTTTTGGCCTAAAGATTAATTCAAAGCCCATTAACCTAATCAAGGCTGATTAGTTTGATGGAATGGGCTTAAGCTAAGTATTGGCCCAATTAAAAGGCCCAAGTTCATTAACTAGGCCTAATTGATTTATGGATTGGGCTTGGCCAAAATGTTGGCCCAATAACCAAGTACAAGTCCATTTATCAATATAAGTCTAATTTAGCATATTAGAGAGATATTATCTCTTATATGTATATTATTTACTTTTGGGGCATAAGAAAGATTAGAGTTAGTAGGAAATATAGAGAATCTATGTGAATTAAATACATGAGATGTGTTTAAAATCTCTACATCTATTTTGTACTCTTGCGAGATATTTATACAAATTGCACTCTTAACTATGTCATAGGTGGCATCCTAATGATGATGGTGTAAGAGATATTTAATTTGTGTATTTCCTTTTTAACCTAATTTCTCTACATATAAATATATCCTTAGAAGAGTTCTAAGGTAAGAGAATAGATATCCATTAAGAGCTAGTGGAATATGTAAAGAAAATTTGGTAAAGAAAATATATACTAAAAGGAAACATAACACATACCAAAAATATACTCTTAGTTCTTGCTTAAAGAATTAAGTTAGTTTAAGTTTCTTTGGGTCACAAAAGAGTTGCTTGGAACTACACTTGATCAAAGACAAGAAGGCGATTGGAAGGCTTTGGTGTTTCAAACTAGAGGTAAACATTTAGGTGGCTTAGCATTGATTCAAGAGTTAAACCAAGAGCAATCCAATATAGTAGATTACTTGTGGTCTACATCAAACCTAGGAGATTTTAAGTATTCTACAACTTAGAATTCCTAGGTTGCTGTTTATACATGTTGATGTATTTCTTAGCTATGTGTTTAAATGCAAAATGGATTCATGGGAGTGGAATTCTTCATGTGATGAAGGGTTATGGAAAAGTAAATTTTTGAAATTTACTCTACTTAGGATTGTGCTCACCATACATTTCTTAATTGCCTAAGTAGCATAACTGATTCCTTTCACATTCAACATCATTACAATCTTCTATAGATCATATTTGATCATCATTTTCCCTCTCACTTTTCGGTTCAACCTTCCTATATTTTAAAATTATAGCCTTTTTATTAGGACATTCCCAAACAGCATGACCACACCCCAAATATTTAAAACATTGTATTTCCCTGGTTTGGGTTGGTTTCACTTTACTCTTTCATCTATTATCTAAGTCATTTTTATCTTTGTTCTCATTCCCTTTAGACTTAGTGATAGTTTTCTCATCCTTTTTACTCCAAGAAGACTTCCAAGAAGAAGAAGAAGAAGTGGAACCCAAATTAGTTTTGGAATCACACCTTTTTCCCTTAAGTTATTTTTCTACCTTCATGACTAAATTCACCAAGTCTTCTATCTCCATATAATGATACAAATCAACATAATCAACTATGTTCTTGTTTAGGCCATTTAAGATCCTTACCATAGTGGCTTCTCTATTATCCTCCACATTAAATTTGATCATAAGCATCTCTATCTCTTTATAATACTCCTCTATATCGATGCTTCCATGAGTTAAGGTTTGAAGCCTTTAATGAAGACCTCTATAGGAGTGGCTAGGATTGAATCTCCTCCTCCTGATTTGCTTCATCTCCCTCTAAGACTCCATAGGTCTTTCTCTGTATCTTCTCATTTTCTTACAAAATTGATCCTACCAAACAATAATATAGTCACAAAATTCTATGTTGCAAGTTTTAACTTTTTCTCCTTCAAATAGTTGTGACATTCAAAAATGAGATCAACCTTCCTCTCCCATTCAAGGTAGACATTCGAGTCATTTCTTCCTTAAAATGATGAAATCTTCCTTGTAATGATTAGGTGTTTATGTTTTTCTTTGTATTATATGTACTTTTTGTTATATGTAGTATATAGATATGGTGTCCTATAATTGCCGCTACTTTATGAAATTAATAAATACAATAATTTAAAATTAAACAAGAAAATAGATGGCATTGATCATATTATACTAACAAGCTCATTGTAGCAATGATTTTATAGGTAGTTATGGTTAAACAAACAAGAATGCTTATTACTTAAGAAATACCTATTTTGAAATTAAATAAGAAAATAGAAATCCTACTTCACCTTCAAGATTTATTTGGTGAACAAAGTAGGACTACTAGATAAGAGATATCTTAGTAGCTCTTTCGTGCAAAGATAAAGGAGGGAGAGGATATGGGAGCCCATGTGAACTCCATGATTAGATCAATGGAGAAGCTAGAGAGTCTAGACTTTACAATGGACTTACACCTCCAATTGGATTTGATCCTTCAGTTCCTTCTTGAATCTTTTGGACAAACCATTGCAAACTTCCATATGAACAAGATAAAGTGCACTCTTGCGAAGCTTTTAAACATTCTCGTGATGGCACAAAAGGCTATCCAAAGGAGCAAAGGGATAGAGGTTTCTCTTATTGCCACTTCTAGTGGGACTAAGAAGAAAGGCAATAATAAGAAGAAGGGCAAGACAAGTGCTGTCAAGCCTAAGGGTGGCATAGCCAAGAATAAGGGCAAGGCCAATGTAAAGGAAAAGCAAGGCAAGGGAAAGTGTTTCCACTGCGAAGGTGAAGGACATTGAAAGAGGAATTGTCCTAAGTTCCTTGAGTCTCACAAGACAAAGAGAAAGGGCAACCATAGAGAAGGTGAGACTTTCTCTAATTTATTTGCTTCTAAATGTTCTAAGAGCTTATCTAATGCATGGGTATTGGATACTGGTGCAAGTTCTCACATTTGTTCATCCTTGCAGGATCTAGCAAATGAGAGGAGGTTGAGGCCTAATGAAGTGACCTTAAGGCTTGGGAATGGAGCAAGTGTTGCAGCCAAAGCTATAGGATCCACTTTAATTGATTTATATAATCACATTTTGTTATTGGAAGATGTATTGCATGTACCTAATGCCTATAAGAACATTGTCTTTATTTCTAGTTTAACTAGAAAGGGTTATGAATTCCTCTTTTGTAGAGATGTATGTAAGATTCATTTTGGAAATGAATTTATTGGCATGGGTTATTTAATACATGGTTTATATTATATCGATAATATGCCCAATGACAATAAGGCTCAAACTAATGTGAGTGATGTGAATGCAATGCTAATGCCTCTAACTGCAAATATATATGGCACTTGAGATTATGTCATATTGTGGAGGATAGGATCACTAAGTTAGAAAATATAGGAATCTTGAGCAATCTTGAATCCGCATATGTTCTGACTTATGAAGCTTGTTTTCAAGGCAAGATGACTAGATCATCATTTATTGGACAAATGTCAAGAGCCAATGATATATTAGAGAACATACATATTGATGTATGTGGACCATTTGGTGAAATGGCTAGAGGTGATTTCTACTCCTTTATAACCTTTATAGATGATCTATCGAGGTATGGGCACTTGCTTCTTATGAAGAACAAGAGTGAATCCTTTGAAAAGTTTAAGGAGTTTAAGGCTCAAGTAGAGAACCAAACCGAGAAAAGTATTAAAACTCTAAGATATGATCGAGGAGGTGAATACTTAAGTACTGAGTTCATTAAGTTCCTTAAGGAACATGGCATTACATCACAACTCACACCACTTGGAATACCTCAATTAAATGGTTTGTCCGAGATGCAAAATCGCACTTTATTGGATATGGTATGTTCTATAATGAGCTACACCGATATTCCTATATCACTTTAGGGTTTTGCACTCTAAACGGCCTCCTACATCCTTAACTGTGTTCAATCCAAGTCCATTTCTACCACACCATATGAGATATGGCATGGTAGGGCACCAAATCTTAAATAAGTTAAGATGTGGGGGTGCCAAGCTTTTATTAAAAAGCTAAAATCGGACAAGTTGAATACAGAGTCGATTAAAGGAAGGTTTATTGGAAATCCTCAAGATAGTTTAGGGTATTGCTTTTATCTTCCTACTGAGCAAGTTATTGTTGTAAGCAAAGATGTTATTTTCCTTAAGAAAGAGTTTCTTAAGGAAGGTGGCAAAGGAAGGAAGATAATGTTAAATAAGGAGTCATCTAAAGAAGCCCAATAAATTGATCAAATGGATATTAATCAACCCAAAGAGCCTATTCTAGTTGAGAATGTCACCATATCGACTCCTGGATAGTCTAGTACGGTATCTCGTCCTCCAGAGAGATATAACTTTCTTCATGATGTGCAAGTTATGCATGTTCATAAAGAGAGCATTCATGTTGATGATCCTACTACATATGAAGAAGCTCTATGTGATAAAGATTCTTTAAGATGGCTTGAGGCAATGAGAACCAAAATGGATTCCATGTATGCAAACCTTGTCTGGACACGTGTTAATCCTCCTGATGGTATTGTACCTATTGGGTGTAAATGGATCTTTAAGAGAAAGATTGGTGCAGATGGGAAGGTAGAGACCTATAAAGCTAGGCTTGTAGCGAAATGGTTTCACCAAAGGCAAGGGTCGACTATAAGGAGACCTTCTTGCCAGTAGCCATGCTTAAATCCATTCAGATTCTTTTTGCTATAGTAGCACACTATGATTATGAGGTTTGGCAGATGGATGTCAAGACTGCGTTCCTTAAAGGTTATGTTGACGAGGAAATTTTCATGGTGCAACCCAAGGGTTTTGAATCTAAGGAAAGCTCAAAAGTGTGCAAGCTTAATAAATCAATCTATTGTCTAAAGCAAGCTTCAAGGAGTTGGAATCATCGTTTTGATGAGGCTATCCATTCTTATGGTTTCATTAAGAACGGGGATGAGCCATATGTTTATAAGAAGGTTAGTGGGAGCCAACTCACTTTCCTAGTCTTGTATGTAGATGACATTCTTCTTATTGGTAATAAAGTTAGTATGATGACCTCTGTGAAAGTATGGTTGTCTAAAACCTTCTCATTAAAAGACTTAGGAGAGGCTACATACATTCTCGGGATTCGAGTCCACAAAGATAGATCAAAGAGAATGATAGGTTTATCCCAAAGTCTTTACTTAGAAAAGGTGTTAAAGAGGTTCAACATACTTGATTCCAAGAGGGGATTGTTACCTTTTAGGCATGGTATCCACCTATCCAATGAGATGTCGCCTAAGACACCCGAGGAAATGGCAAAGATGGCTAAGGTTCCTTATGCTTCAGCTATAGGAAGCCTAATGTATGTTATGTTGTGTACTAGGCTAGATATTGCCTATGCTATTAGTATGACTAGCAGGTTTTAATCCAACCCAAGCTTGGAGCATTGGGTGGAGTTAAGGCTATCCTTAAGTACTTGAGAAGGACTAAGGATTTAGTCTTGACATATGAAGGAGGTGATTTACAGCTTATAAGTTTCATAGATTCTGACTTCCAGTCAGATGTGGATAATAGAAAATCTATCTCCAGGTTTGTTTTCACATGTAATGGAGGTGCAGTGAGCTAAAAGAGTTCCATGCAAAGTATCACTACTGATTCCACTACAGAGGCTGAGTACATAGCTACATCAGATGCTGCTAAGGAAGCTGTTTAGATTTGCAAGTTCATCACCAAACTATTCCTTCCATTGAGTCATCAGTCCCTCTCTTCTGTGACAATAATGGAGCCATCACTTTAGCAAAGGGACTAAGGTCTCACCATAAATCTAAACATATAGAGAGGCGCTATCATATTATCAGAGAACTTATTGGAAAGGGCGATGTGCTCATGCAAAAGGTAGCTTCAATCGATAATGTGGCTAATCCACTAACTAATGCGCTCACCCAGTTGCAGTTAGATCGTCATCTTGAGAAGATAGGTCTTAGATATTGTAGTGAATGGTGCTAGTGCAAGTGGGAGATAGTTAATATAGATGTGCCCTAGTGCCATTTCTTATAATATAAATGACATTGTACTTTTATCCCTATGGCAATTATATATTCGTTTAAATAAAGTGTTTATTTATTTGAGTATTTACCTTTTAGCATTATGTTAAAAGAATTTATTATCAAGAGCTAATAATATGAGTGACAAATTCTTTTAGTACATATGCTATAAAATGTTCGTAATCGTAGGATTAATATATGGGTAGTATTAATCTATAGACTATCGCTTCTGTCTATTTTCCTTGATCGGTATGTGATATCGATAGTGGGAGGTAGTGAGTCTCATACTACTTGATATGAGATATCAGAATAGACATGTGGATACTCATGTGATGGGTGGATTAAACTGTGATGTAAGATAAGCGATTGCATGGAAATTCACTTTTGTCAACAATTACTGTCTTGGATATAAAGGTGCAAATGGTCCTTTGACCTGAGGTGACACGGTCATCCACATATAGTTGGTTAGAGTTTGTTATCGCTTACATACTTGTGCTAGCCATGTATGGGTATATGGCGCGTCGTGGCTCTAGTCGATTAGGGATGAGTGATCGACTAAGATGGAATTCATTACCTGGAGTGAATTGAGATAAGATCCTATGCTATCTAAGTTATTCTCAATGAATAAGTACCTAGCTAGGTCAAACTTGACTTAACCGAAAAGTGTTTCGGTGCTAGAAAGTGTTTCTAGTAGAAGTCATGTTTTATCAAGAATTGAACTGAAGATGAGGTCATATGATTGAGGCAATTAGAGTTTGACTGACCATGACTCTAGCCGATGTTGGGATCTATAAATGAAGGGATATTGAGTGCACGGTAATTATGTTCGATGGTTCTTGTGAATCTACGGATAGCATTCATTTCCAATTGGGCTATTATGATATCTATGTTAGGGGTCATTCATGACTTATGGAAACCAAATATGATCAATTGGGATTTTCACATTTAGCTTGGAAAGAGTTTCCAATAATATTAAGAGTTAATATTATTTATTTCCATTGCCATTTGGAATTGAACCTAGTAAGTCACACACATAAAAGTAGCACCAACAATGATAATAATTAATTTGATTATTAATTAATGAAATTAATTGAGTTAGATTTTTGCTTGTGCGGGGATCTAGCATATCCCGAAATCTAATTCAAAGGTTAGGAATTTTAAATATTAATTTGGACTTAATTTCATATGTAATATTAATTTTAAGGACCAAATTGATATTTTCCACCTTTACTAGTTTGAATATGGGGCTATGAGATGGGCCATATACATGTAGCTTAATGGATGATGGATGGGCTTAAATAATTAAGTGTATTAATGATAAGGGCTTTATTTAAGTGTCAAAAAAAGCCCATGAGACTAATTAGTGGATGTTATTGAGATGGGCCTATTTAAAAGTTAAATAAACCCAAGCCTAAGCCCACCTACTAAAGGAGGTGCCACCTAAGCATGTGACATGGTGGACACATAAGCATTGCTTTACATGTAATGTGATTGCATGGTTAACAACATGGAGATTTGTCATAAGCATGCACCTTAAGTTACTGGTCATTCTCTACATGCATGAGGTGGCTTATTTTACACTTAAAGTTAAAAAGTAAGCACATGCATGAGATTGCTTATCCTACACTCAAGCTTGAGTTAGTGGAGAATCTCTACACATGCAAATTAGTCTCTTACATACATACACTGAGTTAGTGGAGTTTCTTTACACACTTCTATTATCACTTACATCTGAGAGACATTAAAACACTAAGAGAAAAATAAGAGTTGAGTCTTCTTCTTCTTCTTCTTTCTTCTAAGTGTTGTAAGTGTGTGAGTGAGAGATACAAGAGTTGTATTTCTTCATAAGTCCATTATCATCATCCCTTGTACAAAATTTGTGCAAGTGAAGGCTACATCCATCTAAAGGAGGCAAGAAGTCCTACATTATCCAAGCAAAGAGAGGAGCTCTAGTAAGCTTTTGGGTCACCACAAAAGAGGAGCTTGCAGGTAGAGATTCTTCAAAAGCTTGGAGTCATTCTAGTGCCACTTGTGTGTTTCAAGCTAGAGGCTTTACACTTGGGGAGCTAGGAGCTTGTAGATTTGCATCAACCATTTCCTAAAGCTTATCAAGCGTGCTACTGACATTCAGAGTTTGTAAGAGTTACTAAACTCTAGATGTAGGTCTCTTGCCATGCTTTATGTTTTGGTTGTTTTATGAATCTTTGATTTTTGTTGTCTATTAAGCATGCAAGCAAATTAGTTGTGTAAACTAAATGTGTTGCGATCTTCGTAATTTTTGAAAGGCAAGGCTTACACACTAGGAAAAATTTTTAAAATTTATCCTAACCGATTTCGTGCTCACACCTTGTTTCTGCTATATTCTGGTGTGTGTAATCGATTTCTTCAGTTTGTGCATGGACCAGTCTTGTAGAACTGGTCTTTATTGGCTAAATTCCCAAGATTCCAATCAAGAAAACATCTCTCTTCTTTATTGCCACCTACTCCTTTTGTTGATGTTGTTGCGTACATGAATAGTTGGAGGAGCAAAGGCAATCGGAAGAGAAGCCATTATCTGACATGTGTCTATTTAAACAAATCATGAAACAAAAGAACCCTGAACAAGAAGAAGACGCAATAAAAAAAAGACGTTGAACATAAAAAAAAAAGGACACGCATGAAATATTTTACAAACATATTAAAAAATGGGATATTTGATGTTATTAGGACCTCTTTTTTGGGCATTTTTGTAAAAATCCCTTTATTTTATTTGCTTATGTTTGGATTTTTATTTATTTTATCTTTTTAGGCCCATTTTGCTTTTATTTATTTTTTGTGTTTGGGCTTTTTATTTGTTCTATTTTTGGCCCATTGTTGTATTTAACTAATTTAGGTTTATTTAATGGGATTTTTACAAAAATACCCATTTAATACCTACCTTTTGTCAAATATTACACGTGTGTCCAACCTTTATCAAAAATTACATACGTGTCCTTTTTTTAATTTCGTTGTTTTCGTAAATGCGTCTTCTTCTTCCTTTTTCTTTTGTTGTTCTTCCTTTTTTTTTTTGTTTCCCTATCTGTGTTCTTATTTTGTATTACAGAGGGAAGGGATCCATTATTCTCTGGATTTGAAGAAGCTTTATTCTGTAATCTTTGTGATTTCACTTCTGGCTTATTTCTGATATCTTTTGTTTCAGTTGGGGATATAGTGCATAATGATGATTTAGCTCCTAAACCAGCAGATAGTGAAAAGGCAGCTTTGCAGAGGTCAATGGGGCTTAAGATTGAGCAGTTGCAAGCTAAGCCTCAATAATTGAATGATTGATTAAGTGATAAGGTTGGTGATAATGGGTATTGGCTTGAATTTCCTTTTACGCATTCATTTTTGTTATGTAACATGTTTTTGTTGAGAATAATTCCAAATCGATGTTATAGGTGAAAAGATTTTTGAAAATTCCTTAGAGGGAGGGGGGTGAATAAGGCAAGGGAAGGATTTTAGAAAAATAAAAATGAATTTAAGGAATAAACAAAAATTGAAAAATATTAGAGAAGGAAGAATGATGAACACAAAGATTTAAGGAGTTTAGATTCAATAACAATCATATGTCTCCACCTAACTTATCCCCAAGTTAGGATTTTCAATCACCCATAATCTTATTCATAAGATTGAAAATACACTAGAGTTTAAGGCACACTTTTTCAACCTTACAAACAAGAGTTTTTAGGCTCACTCTTAAACTAAATCCCAAGTGTTTTAATAGCTAAACACTTAAACTAAATTCCTCTTAGAAATATACCTCACTTCCCCTCTAATCTATCCCAAGAATTAGAAGGAGATGAAGTCCTATTTCTATCACACAACCAACTCTCACAAGAGTTAAACAATACAATGAATATTGATAGAAAGAAAAATGAAGCTTAATGAATCCATAGAGAGTTTTTAATAATCAAAGAGTAATGTAATGTATATTCTTGTTTATCACAACTCTAGAGCACATATATATAGATTAAACTTCAAAAATATGGCTATTGGAGCCATTGAATATGTCTCCAACGTCTCTTTTCTTAAATTTAAAAAATATAACCGTTCGGCCGTCATCATAGAAGCAGAGCTTCAGTCGCAGCCTACTATTCATCTCAGCTTTCTATCACTATAGAACCTTTTCTTCAGTCGCAGGTTTCTATTCATCTTAGCTTTCTGTCACTATAAAAGTTTTGCTTCAGTCGCAGCTTACTATTCATTGAATTTTGATTTGGCTTTATTTTGAGTCCTAACACTTAAAATAAACATATTAAATGCTCAAAATTAAGTTTGTTAAGATCAAAGTTAACATTGATTATTGCTAAGGTCAACAATTTTCTTTTTCATCATGTTATGAAGATTTTGGTGGAGAAGTTCTCAGAATCCATGGAGAAGATGATGCAGTCATGGTGTTTGATTTGTCATTTAAGAGAAAATTATAAGATAAGGTATCAAAGAAGATTCAAAATTTGGCTACAGCTTGTTCTAGTTTGTCCATCCATGATCTCATTGGGGGTGATATACTCCAAGTTGCTAGCAGCTTCAAATCAATGATGTCTTCTTTTATAAAAAGGGAAGGCAACCATGTGGCTCACCAATTAGCAAAATTGGTTTTAGAACAAGGCCAAGATTTTATTTTATGGAACTCTATTCCAGTTTCTATTGAACTTATTGTAGCTCGAGATCTTTCATTGTTTTATTTTTAATGACTGCCTTTTCCCTAAATTTAATTTTGGTTACAGATTTGGGTTGCATTGCGTACATTTTTAATAAAATTTTGAGTGGTGGCATTTTTTTTTTTTAGCTGGAAATTTATGGAGAACAATAACTTCTTATTGCACTTGACATTTGTTATGGGTATAGTAATGTTGTCATGCATGCTTTGACTGATTACTAAGTGAATTCATGGGAGAATCGACAGTTTACTTTTAAAAGGGCACTTAAATTTTCTATTTACTTTTGGAAGTTAGGTGGCAGTGTCATTATAAAGTTAAGTTTTCTTGTACCAATCAGCTTCCCTTCCATTGTCAATGGACTTTGGAGAATTATTGATTTTTGACTTATTTTAATATTTTATTGATTTTTTGGGAGTATTGAGAAGTGGGGATTTTACATTGTATTTTGTGGCACTTATCTTGAAACTTTGGTTGTTGTTGTAACCAAGCATAGATAGCAAATGGTCCAATTAGTTCTTTGATCACTCTAGAGGAGTGTAGAGTTTTTTACGAAGTTTTTTTATAGCATCTATAACCGCGTACACGCATTTGCTTATAATAGAAGTCATGAAAAGGCTTTTGGAACTAATTGTGTGGCCTAATTATATATATAGTTACATGTCTCTTTGCTTTCTTGTTTTGGTTATGAGGTGATAGAGAGCATTAAATTAGCTTTGATGTGACTTGTGCACCATGACATGCTGGCCATTTCCACTTGAATTATTGTTGAATAATCAGAAGTGTAAATAAAAAGTAAGGAGGACTAAAAGAAAAATTATGTTAATTTGAACTTGGATGTTGCAGGACCATTATATTGCTAATGTCTGTGCATATGAATGTATATGTTTGCTTGTGGGTACCTTTAATTGCACTGGATCAGTTGCCAATACAGTTACCGTGGTGACAATAAAAACCTTACTTATTGATTAATGTCTAGTTGATAAATAAGAAATCATAATTCTTTTTCTGAATTATTAAAGTTTTTTTCTTCTAGAAATATCTTCTAAATTTACATTGAACATTTGTTTACTGCCAAATATAGTTTATTAAAAATAAAAAACAGGTATCTAATATTGTTTGTTGAAATAGGTTGTTGAAAATGCAAAACATGTGACATATTCATTATTCAGTTAACTACATTTTTCAATATTATCCGAATATTTTCTGAATATTATTCGTATATGTTGAAAGTGCAAAACAAGTGTAATATCATTATACAACATTTTAAAATATTATTCGAATATTTTCTAAATATTATTCGTATATGTTCAAAGTGCAAAACATGTGTCATATAATTATTCAACATTTTTTAATATTATCCGAATATTTTCTAAATCTTATTCGTATATGTTCAAAGTGCAAAACATGTGTCATATCATTATTCAATATTTTTTAATATTATCCAAATATTTTCTGAATCTTATTCGTATATAGTGAACATGCAAAACAGGTGTCATATTCATTATTCAACATTTTTTAATATTATCTGTATATTTTTGAAATCTTATTCATATATGTTGAAAATACAAAACATGTGTCAT
Source organism: Mallotus repandus (assembly GCA_949671775.1). NCBI lineage: Eukaryota > Viridiplantae > Streptophyta > Magnoliopsida > Malpighiales > Euphorbiaceae > Mallotus > Mallotus repandus. Next base: position 4,355 of record CATIWM010019236.1, on the reverse strand, counting down.
ATTCATTATTCAGTTATATACATTTCTGAATATTATCCGTATATTTGTGGAATCGTATTAGTATATTTTTGGAATCTTATTCGTATATATTGAAAATGCAAAACAGGTGTGTAAGCACCCAATTTAGGGATGACTAGAGTGTAGATGCAACAGACGATCCGATGATGAAAATAGACTGTGAAATTAGATTTATTGGTTTTGAACTAAATTGTAATTTATTTTTAAATTTTATTTATTTATTTAATATATATATAATTATTTTTTAATAAATTTTCAAAAAAAGTAAAAAAGGGAAAAAAATACAAATTTTAAAAAAAAGAGAGATTTTTAGTTGAATGGGCCAAAGGCCCATTCAATTTATATAGCAAAATGAAATAATGGCCAACCTTTGGCCGTTATTTCATTGTTTAGTTATTTTTTCCGATTGGAAATGTAGATTTCTGGTCGGAAATCTACACTTCCGGTCGAAAATAGAGCCTTCCTCTTTTTTTTTGAATTTTTTTCTTCTTTTTCGAAATTTTTTTATTTATCTTTATTTTTATTTATTTATTTGTTATTTATCCATAGATTTTGATTAGTTGTTATTTTGATAAATATTTTGTTTTATTAGATAAATGTGTGGATAAATTTATTTTTTTTAGATAAATAATAAAAATAACTTATTTTATTTTATTTTTATCTTGTAATTATATTAGGGTTACTGGATCTATATATGTACGTATTTTTCTTTTCACAGGAGGGAGGCTAGGTTTTTTATTTTCTTTTCTCCCTACTTTTATGATTCTTAACCGTCAACCAAAACACACCCATTTTTCTTTAATTTTCACGTACGTTTTTTCAAGTTTTAGTCGTAAATCAGATCCAAATAAATCAAAATCATAGACAAACACAACAAAAGCCACAGGTTTTCATCAATGGTGATCACCTTTTGAGGGGAATCAATACTGCATTCATCAAACTGTTTACTCTTCTACTCCTTTCTTTTTTTTTATTTGGTTTATTTTATTTTTATTTTATTTGATCTTATTTTTTGATTGATTTATTTTTTTGTTTGTTTATGTTTCATGATGGTGGGAGTAATTTAAATGGAGGGGTGGAGACAAGGCCAACCATGAAGATCCATGGAATTCCATGAATTAAATCATGTATTTATTTTGTATAATTCCCTTTAGGTTTATTTATTTGTATTATTTTATTTTATTTAAGCTTTGGGTTTGTATTTTAATTTATTTCAATTTTTCAATAGTAGTTGTTGTAATAGCCTCATTAGTGGGAATATAGTGAAATCTTTATTTTTTATGCACTTTAAAATCAATTAGTAAATTAGGTTTGTTGGGTAAATTTTAATTAAAATCAAAGGTGGCTTTAGATTAATTTAGGTTGTATGTAATTAAAATTAGGGTTAGAAATACAATAGAATATTTTTTTTTATTTGTTATTTTTATTATTTTGGGCTTGTTTGTTATTTTTATTTGTTTTGGGCCCTAAGCCCACGTGTAGGTCTAACTCACTAATAAAATAAGCTTTTAAATTTAAATTTAGGTTTAATTAACTTTGAAATTAATTTTGGCCCATTTAGGTTAATTTAGATTTTAAGCCCATTTTTAGTTAAATAAATTAACTTAGACTTAGCTTAGCCCATTAATAAAGTCTTCTTCATAATTTGTAGACTTAGAATCATTTCATTTAATTAAAATTAATTAGAATTAAGCTCACTAATTCTTTTTTTTTTTTTGTTCTTTTAAAATTTAATAGACTTACGCCCATTTTCTTTAGAATTAAAATAAATAGATTTAGGCTCACTAATCATCAAAATGTAGGCCCACCTTTAGTTCTATTTCACTTGTAAATAAAATATGTAGATTTAGCTAACTTAAAGTTAAAATCAAATGTAGTTTAGATTTAGGGACATTACGACTTGAATGCATTTCTTATGTGCTTTTTCATAGATTGGTTGCCTTAGGGTTAGATGGATGTTCAATTAGGGTTTAATGAAATTGCATGTAATTAAGGAATAAGATAGTAATTGATAAAATAATTTTAAATAAACACAAGACTAAAAGAAGTTGGTATTTCGTATCCAGAACTCCTGGTTGTGGTATTAGCTTGTATTAGAGAATTGAGTTGCCACCACTTTCTATTTGTCCCAGTTATTACCCTAGGTGGCGACTCCTCATCTCCACGCCATGTCTTTGTGACAGTGGTTAGTGTGTTCCCTAGAGCCCTGAGCTCAAATAGTGTCGCGGTTGTAATAAACTTGGGCACGCTAAATCCTGCCGTCTACAATTACTGCTTTGATTTTTTCTAGATTTGCCCTCGATTCCCCTTTGTGAAATCATAAAATCATGGAATTTCCTAGCTTTTACTCCAAATACACACTTGTCAGGGTTCAACTTTATGCTAAACTTGTCTAAGATGTTAAACACCTCTTTCAGGTCTCTGGCATGATCCTTTCTTTTCTCATTTTTCATGATCATATCATCCACATAAACCTCTACTGTTTTTCCAATTTGATCCTTGAACATTCAGTTCACCAGTCTCTTATATGGGCCCCTTGCATTTTTTAGGCCAAAAGGCATACCCTTATAACAGTAAACCCCCCCTAGTCAGTGATGAAGGAAGTCTTTTCTTCATCTGATTTGCTCATTCTAATAGGATGATAGTCGACATATGCATCCATGAAGCTGTATAGCTCATATCCTGCTGTAGAATCCATAAGTTTGTCGATACTCGAGAGTGGGTAGCTATCCTTTAGGAAAACCCTATTAAGATCTGTAAAATACACACACATTCCCTATTTGCCTATAACTTTTTAACCAATACAACATTAGATAACCAGTCAGGATAGTATACTTCCCTGATGAAGCCTGCCTTCAAGATTTTGTCGATTTTGTCTAATATGGCCACTTGCTTCTCTAGTGCATGCCTCCTCTTTTTTTGCTTTATTGGTTTCACCAAATGATTAACATTTAGTTTGTGAGTCATCGCTTCCGTGCTGATTCCTCTGATATCATCTAGAGACCAAGCAAATGACTCCTCTTTCTGTTTCAGCATCCATAGTATTTCCTGACAGATCGACTCCTCCATTTCAGCCCCCATTTTTACTATTTTTCCCTCTGCTATAGTGCATTCTATTACTTCTCTCGTTGGTTTTGGTTAGTTCTCCTCAGCTCCCTCAGACATTAGTATTTCCATGGGTAAAGCCTTTGTTACTCCTTTCAGTGCTACCATGCAGACTTCTTTTGAGGCTCTCTGATTTCCCCTAACACAGAGTTCTCCCCTCTCTTATTGGGATTTTTATTATAAGATACCTTATACAAGTTCTGGCACATGTATCATAGAGAAAAGGCCTTCCAAAAATCGCGTTGTAGGCAAATGGTATATCCACCACCATGAAAGTAACATGGAACTCCTCATAATGCTCATCTTCACCTAATTGTAGTAAGCACACCGCAGATCCTTGAACTGGAATAGAGGTTCCTCCCAACCCAACCAAAGGATTTGATACCCTTTTAAGATCAGTCACTGATTTGCCCAAGGCTTTCAACATATTGAAAGTCATCATATTTACTGCACTTTCATTATCCACTAGTACTCTTTTTAGCAAAGTGCTACTGATTCTTTCGTCTATTACAAGGGCATCGTCATGCGGTCCATCTAACCATTCTCCATCTTTGGTTAAGAATGTGATCTACTACTCCTGTGGACCGATGATTGCAAAATATACCCCTCTGGCACGTTTCCTCTTCTTGTAAGGGATTCCTGTAAGCACCCAATTTCGGGATAACTAGAGCATGGATGCGACAGAGGACCCGATGATGAAAATAGACTGTGAAATTAGATTTATTGGATTTGATTTATTGGTTTTAAACTAAATTGTAAATTATTTTGAAGAAATATTATTTTTATTTTAATTATTATTATTATTAATTATTTTTATATTTAAAATAGATTTTCAAAAAAAATTTAAATTTTTCAAAAAAAAAAAAAACAAAAAAAAAGATAAAATGATGAATGGGCCGGCCCATTCATCACATTAGTAGGGAAAGATGGCCATATGGCCATCTTCCACTTTTTTCAATTGCTTTTTTTTTGACAGATTTCCGACCGGAAATCTGTATTTTCGGTCGGAAATTGAACCGACCCAATTTTTTTTTTTTTCAAAAAATTTATTTATTTATTTATTTTATCTATTTATCTATTTATTATTAGATTTTGATTAGGTTATTTTGATAATTATTTTTATTTTATTAGATAAATGTGTAGATAAAATTTATTTATTTTTTTAGATAAATAATAAAATAATTTATTTGATTTTTATCCTGTAACCAATTTAGGGTTACAGGATGGTGTCT
>CATIWM010019198.1:0-11112 GCA_949671775.1 Mallotus repandus | reverse complement strand
ACATCTGGTCAGATATTGCTACAGAAGATTCACACTTCAGAGAATGCAGCTGATATGTTGACAAAGCCAATTACCAGTGACAAGTTCAAGCATTTCTTAGACTTGTTGAATGTTGCTAGATGCTAAATAAGCATGTTCCCCTAACCTATTTGGTATGAGAGAAATTTTAGGATGTTTATCTCTTAAGGGGCTTCATATTCGCCAAGGTGGAGATTGTTGTGAATGGTTCATATGTAGCAGTAGTTTATTTGTTGGGTTGCGATTAGATGGGTTGGGGGTGCGGAGGTAACGCCCTGTGGTAGATGATTTTATAATATGTACCATACCTATGAGCTTGTATTTGTAATTTAGTATGTTGTTCTGAATAATAAGAAACTCTGGCCACTCACTCCCGAGGACGTAGGTACATTGCCAAACTTCGTTAAATCTCTATGTCCATTTTTCTTTTCTGTTTTCTTCTCTATTTACTCTTGTTTACTGTGTTATTTCACAACAATATTCAAATAAAAACACTTTTCTTTTTTTTTTTTATGTGCCAAAATATTAAAAATCCTAATTTTTATTAAAAATAAAATATTTACCATATTTATTTAGTATTATTTTTTAACTAGAACACTATTATACATATCTCAATACTACTCAAATTCTAAAAATATTTATATACTACATAATAATAAAACTGAAACATTCTATTATATTCAAATAAAAACAATTTTCTTTTTTAACCTAAAAAATAAAAAATATATGTAATTTTTCATCCATTTTCTATATTTATTTTATTTTATTTTATTTATTCGATAATTATTATTAGTATGCATATTAAAAGTAATTTATACTCTTAATAAAAATAATAAGTATTTTTATTTTTTATATTTGATTAATTTATAGTTTTTAATTTATTATAATCATTTAGTTAATTATTTTAAAATATGTATATTATTTGCGATTTGCACAAAGTACGGATTCACGACTAGTTAGTTTAATTCTCAAGTTTTCAGTGATATATTTCCCTCTTCTTTAAGGTAGTTTCTGATGTATCTTAAATATATTTCTGAAGAAAATTAATTCTGAAAATGCAATTAACAAAAAAAAAAAAAAAAAAAAAAGGAAGCCGAAGGCAATAGAATTTTTTAAATAGAAGATCTGCATCCATAGCATATGTTTGTCCAATAATGGCCATCACTTGTCCCATACGATAAAAAAAAAGGTTGATGTTTAGATCATCACAATTTCTGAAAGTTTATCATTTACTTAAGCTTTAATCTATGATCATTGCAATATTGTTCCCAAGCATGAATTTCTGAACGTAGTCTCAATCTAGCTAGCTGCCTTAGACAACTAAATTAAAGGATGTCCTAATCATCTACTAATTGTGTTACATTATAAAACTATTTAATTGTGTCATTATAATATAAGTAAACTGTATGGAGAAGATGAGGAAAGTATTATCTAAGTAAAACAAAGATTGTAATAAAATAACCAGTATTAGGTATTAATCTGGTTATTAAATATAAATGCAGATTTAAAATCTAGTTCATGTGCATGCAACCTAACAAATCGTGTTTTGCACTAAACTTGTTGAAAACATGCTGGAAACTCTGACCAATGTACAGTGCACTTTGACTATATATGCATGCAGCTTGCTTACTTACAAAAATGTACAAAGAATTCTATCGTTTTTCCTTTTTCAAACACAAAAATAATAGCTCTTAAAAAAATGTATTTTATTTTCTGTATATTCTTTAATTTACTTTAATTAATAATTGTTAGAATTAACTGGTAAATAAGGGTCTTAATTCTTTAGATCATAGTGTAGGTAGTCTTATTAAATTAGTCGTTATTTTTACCCTCTCAACCTCATAATTCTATTCAAATCGAATTGAATCAATCATAATTCATATTAACCATCTGTGTAATTATATCTAAATTGAATTGAATTAATCAAAGTTTAATATTTTTTGAATATAATTTAAACCAATTAAAAATTACTTTTTAAAATTGCATCATTTATTAAAAAGTTTAAGAAAAAGTTATATTTAGAAAACAGAAAGGATGAGAAACTTCTATCAGCCACCTTGAACAATTCAACTAAATACCCTCTTAATAGTTGTGTCAATCCAAATTTTTATTTAGAAATAAGAAAGTAGTTTAATTCTCATTTTTTCTTAAAAAGCCACCTTAAAGTGTAAAATTGAAATTTTATTATGATACACGTGAGAAAACTAATTTCAAATGAATTATAATCTATCACGCAATCGATGGCTTGAATGCTATCTGCTAGTCGCATTTGTAGCTAGTGAATTGTATGCAGAACAAATACATATATAGAATGTTTGGTCCTAGGTCGCCAGAAATGAATATAAAGGGGGATTTTCCATGTATTTAGTTTTAATTAAGTAATGCAAGGAAAGGTACCCTACATTTGGTCACAGCGAAATGTAATAGATGTACTCCATCGTATTGTAGCATGCATGTAGATTGTATGCAGAATTAATACATAATAATTTTTGGTCTTAATTAAGTAGCTAGATATGAATATATATAAGAAGAACTCCCACGGATCTAATGCAACGAAAGGTGAATCCAACGAAAGGTACCCTACGGATAAAGCACCTAAAGTTCCAACGAAAGGTACCCTACGGATAAAACACCTAAATTATAAGCAAAGTAGCTCTCTCTTAACCATATAGGTGAAGTACATGATGAGTCCATGCAAAGGGTTCGTTCCTTTCGTCTGTTGGCTCGTTTGAGACCACCGTGTATTTGTCATTTGTGTATGCTCATGGATATAGTACAAAAACAATTTACTGGTCTCTCCAGCTCTTAATATGAAGCCACTTTTAATTTGTTTGTTCATTAATTCTTAGGCAAATTTTTTTAAGATTCAGTACAGTTGTTAATCATTAATGTTTAATGTGGGTTCACTCGTTATGCTTCTTGCTATATCAATGGTAACTCCTCTTAAAAATATTTTAAAGTATATAATTTAATTCATGCCATCATAAATTTAAAACTAAAAGTTTACTCCCTATTATGCAGTTCATTAAAATTTAAATCATATGACTTATTTATTAATAAAAAAAATTAAAATAAGCATTTAACACCTCTTTAAGGGATCTAAAAACCAGAACCTTCCATTAAAAATATTAAAATACTATTACCAGCTAATTTTTATCTAAGAGAATTTTACCTACATTAAGTATATTAGAACATAACTTTTTAGAATAAAAAAAAAACAGCATAAAAAACATTCCAGAGAAAATTTATATTTATAAATAAAGAGTACAATAAAAAGAGGTCTGTTTTGGCCATACTAGTGGTTTTTAGTGAGGAGGCTTTTATTAGTTAAATGTAAAGTTTATGAGATTATATCTATTCAACCATATATTGGTTAAACTTTATCCCCTAAAAAAAAAATAGTTGGCCAACCAGCCATTCAACAGCAATTATTTGCATCAACTGTAGCTAAAATGACTTCCTCTAATTTTATGTTGTGCAAGAGAATAGGAGGAAATTAAGTTGTATGTATGATTGCTCCAGTACAAAATGCCGAAAGAGGGTAGCTTAGCTAACAAGTTGAAAAACAAATGACAGGGGAAATCGATGATTTATTTTAAAAGGCAAGTATAGAGTTTTACACGAAAAAATGAAAGTAACATGTGAAACATAACATTGTTGAAAACAATTCAATCATTCATAGGAAAGAAAAAAAAAAAGGAATTTTTACGATGACACCATATTATGTAAATATTAACTGTCAGATTTTATTTTTTAAATACCAATCATTTAATTTTATTTAAATAAACAATCGGTTACTTGTTAAAAAGGTTCCATTATGACAATAATAAATATACGTGATATAATCACTTAAAAAAAACATTTATCTTTTAAGTTGTTATTATCTTATAAAAATAGTTTAAATTAACTCAAATTAATTACAATTAAAATAAATTTATTTTTGGATAGAATTAACATTTACATCTATTGAATTCATAATACAAAGATATAATAATTCTTTTTCTTTCATGGTTAATAACAGATAAAATGCAATAGATACTTATTTTATTTAGTAAATAAAATACAATAAAATATAATTCTTATCTTCTTAAAAAAATTATTAATTAATAATGATATAAAATCAAATAATTTCTTTAATGTATATTATTCATTTTAGAATTAAGATTACTTCCATATTTTAAAACTATATTTTTGTTATTTCATCTTTTTTTATTATGCTAATTACTACGTCAAGGGGGAAAAAAAGGAGTGGGACATATTTCTCCTCTTCAATTGATGATTTTACTATTTTTTCTATTCATCAATTGTACATTTTTTTTTTTTTGAGGGAAAGGGATTAATGCATTAAGAAAACAGGGAAACGTCCCGGGAAACAAACAGTTCAGCAGCTGGAGGAACAGAATTCCAGCAAACAAAATCTAAATCTTGCTTTAAAACTAACTTAGCTAAAGCATGAGCAACCTGGTTGCCTTGACGTCTAACAAAAGAGAACTTTACTGAAGTAAAATTTCTAGCTGTGTGGACTATATCTTCCCGAAGAAAATCATGCAAAGAGCATATCCAGAACCCAAAAAAAAAACAAAAAAAAAATTGTATATTGTTATAGAGAAATTAGATAGCTTATAAAAAAAATTATAAAAATTTATAAAATTTTTTATTATAGAACACCTGTATAAACAACAAATTATAAAATTTTCTAATTATATTTATTTGTTAAATAATTTAATTTTATTGATTTTTTATTTTTAATACTCACTCTACTTAATTGTTAGATAAAATTATATACTAATAAATATTTAAAATAAAACTTATGAACGGGATAATATTTATTAGGCACGAAGAGAAAAATATCATGAATAAAAAATTATTGATAAATAATAAAAATCATATTACAATTTTGTTTATTATGAGTATTATTTTGGATAAAAAATCTCATAATTATTTCTTCAATAAAGATAAGCTCATTTTATATTTTTCCAAACGATTTTTTTTACCCTAAATTATTCAAAATATATTTTTTTCAAATTATTAAAAAATTACAGTAATTATATAATATTATTTTTAACTAAAATACTATTATATATACTTTAATATTAATTTAATAATTATAAAAATAAATTTTATTATAACTAAAAAGTTATGACAATAAAAATTAAAGAAAACAAAATTAATGTGATATATTTTATTTTTAATTTATTTAATTATTATTTTATTTTAATTATTTATTTAATTATTTTATTTTATAATTTGTACATTGTGTGAATTCATGACTAGTTAATATATAAATCAACAACAACAATGAACTTTAACATTAGAGAAAAATAGCAAGCTTTTAATCACGAATTTCAAGATTTTCGGAAAAAAATCTAAAAAATAAATATATAAAAATTAAATATATATTTTCTGACTAAATCAAATAAATACGTATATAACTTGAACACATAGTTAAATATATATTTTCTAAAACTTGAACGCATAGTTAAATATATATTTTCTATAACTTGAACGCATACTTAAATATATAGTTAAAAAATAAAAATATAAAAGCTAAATATATATTTTCTAAGTCAAATAACACGTATATAACTTGAACACGTAGTCTTTGAAAAAAAATAGTGAAAGAGCAAAACGCTTTTTTTCCCCTTAAACCAAGTTCTTGGGAGTGGAGACATAAAGGAACAAGACAGCACTGCCAACATCTAAGCCAAAACCAGTATAAATATATCATATGAAGTCATCCAACCAAAGATCATAAAGGAAAAAAAAAAAAAATCTGCTCAAGAGCTTCACATATGATGGTAATAATTGCAAAGAGTTTGAGCTATTGTCTTTATGCTTTGAGTCTATGTGTGTGTGTGATCCTTCTCAGTCCAATTAGCTGTCATGCTCAATTCTTCTTCATCTTTGGAGACTCACTTAATGATCCTGGAAACAACATATTCATCACCCCAAATACATATATTCCATCTTATTTTCCACCTTATGGCGAAACTTTCTTTGGTAAACCTACAGGAAGATTTTCTGATGGTCGTGTAATTGCTGATTTCATCGGTAAATAATATATGGGAAAGTTTTTTCTTTTGAGGCTTATAATATAGTATCATATCTAGATATATCTTTTTTTTTTTTTTTAAATTTAGTTTTGGACATTTTTTTAATATTAAAATGCATACATTTCATTGCATGCAGCCACCTTTGTGAACATATCTTTCATTCCACCTGCTCTAAATGAAAGCAAAGATTTTACCCATGGTGCTAGCTTCGCTTCTGCTGGTGCTGGTGTTTTTGATCTCAACCCTGAGGCAGTAAGTTCAAAAAAAAAAAAAAAAAAAAGGGGAAAAAAAAAACAGAATTAGACCTGAAAGAATCGAAACATATAATACGATTGATTTGTCTGAATCTAGAGTTCGTAAAAATTTCAACTAATAGACATTTTTAAGTTTTGAAAACTTTATATTTTTTTAAAAATATTTTCAAGCCATTTTTATATTTTTGTAAGTTTTCTATAATATATTAGAATGATATTAATTAAGTCAGAGTCCAATAGATTCTGGATTCAGTGGTTCTGACAAAAAAAGAATGATACTAATTAAGTCATCAAATAATTAAATAATTGGAGGCAATAAAATTTGTTTCTTTCATATATTACACCAACACTGCATGTGAATTATTTCAGATGAACCTTGAAAACCAGTATGGAAACTTCACGAGAATTGCTGAAATTTGGAAACAAAAACTTGGTGATGACGAAGCAAACAAGAGGTTGAAGCAGGCTGTGTACCTGATCGCAATTGGTGGTAATGACTATTTTTCTTTCAACTCAAATAACCCTGGCGCCAGCTTCTTCCAAATGGAAGAATATGTAGACCAAGTGATTGGCAACATTTCAGTAGTGATCAAGGTATGGTTAAATTCGAAATCTCACAATTCTGAAATGATTTTAGTACTATATATATATATAGCAAAATCTCATCTTTCTGGTATTGTTTAGCGTTAGTTTTCAGCATGCTTCAACAACAATATATATAGATTATTAATGATTTTTTTTTTTTTTTTTAGAAAATGTATGATAATCAAGGAGCAAGGAAATTTATGTTTCAGAATGTAGCACCTCTTGGTTGCATACCAATGATTAAAGAAGATTCCAACATCTCCGGTAATGGATGCGCCCGACAACCGTTAACACTTGCAGCACTCCACAATGGAGCATTATCTAAAATGGTCGAGTCGATGAACGAATCCTATTCAGGATTCATCTATTCCATCTTTGATTTTTACACAGCCCTTGGAGAAAGAATAAGCTATCCTACAACATACGGTACGTTTATATGTATATAGATCAATTATACATGCATATTTTCCATCATTATAACATGATCTAATTATATATGTATATATATTAACATTGATCTTGGTCTTGCATACAAATGCAAAGGTTTTGAGGTAGGCGATGCTGCTTGCCTGGTTAATGGTGTATCCTGCAAAGACCCATCTAAGTATGTGTTTTGGGATGGCGGCCATAACACCGATGAAGCCAACCATCAACTCGGGAAGCTAATGTGGAATGGAACTACAACCAGCTCTGTGTCTCCTTATACCATGGAATATTTATTTGCTTATGATCCCGAAAACTGATGATTGATTAATTGATCAATGTATGTCTCATAGCTTGTAGCAATATCTAGTGGCTGGTAATAATGGCATATATGCCTGTCAAAATAAAATCAAGCTTCTATATTAATTCACTCATTATTATTTGTCAATTAAGTATAATTAATATTTGAAAATATTGAATGATCTTCAAAATATCCAATTGGATTTAGGAGATATTAAATTGAAATAATTCTAGAAATATTAAATTAATTATTGGAAGAAATAAATTTTCATTTTTAATCTACTTTATACATTAAGATGATTAGAAATAACATGATTAATTAGAAATAACAAATTAACAGTGAGAAATCATTGTTAATTTTTTATGATAATTTTAAATTTTAAATAAAAATAAAAATATATTTGTAATTAATGGATTAAATGAGTTTAATAATGATTTCGAGTTAAATTTTTGGCAACTTCTATTTAATAATAAGTTAATTGTCTAAATTTTGATGCTAATTAAATTAAAATTATTAAAAAATTGACCAAATTAATTTCACCTAAATTTCTGAATACTTAACTATCTTATAGCAATAGACTATGAAAATACCATGTCTTTAATTTGGCTTGCTTTTGGAGAGCAGCTGTGGCCGCAGCCAATGCGTTGATGAACTCTACCGACTAACTGATAGTGTGTTGAAAAGCCAGCAACAAGCAGTAACATTAACAGGGTTCATTGATAAGAAATGATTAATCAACTTCTTACTCTTTTAAGCGACTCTCAAATTTGAGTCCGCATATGTAGTTTTATTAAATTAATTAATTGTAAATCCGCGTGTTGCACGGACTTTAAATAATATATATATATATATATATATTAAAGAATTTTAATAAATTTAAAATTATAAACTAATTAAATATAAAAGTGAAAATTTAGAAGTTATTATAACAACTTTATGAGTTCAACATTTTATTTTAATGTTGAAAATTTTTGTATTCAATTAAATAATTTTTTATATAATTATTACATTTTAAATAAAATAAAATTATTTTAATTATTTTTATGTCAAAATATTTTAAATTAATAAAAAATAGTAATGCTTTATAAGATAGTAGGAAATAATAATAATAATAACAAAAAATCTTTATATTTGCAATATATATATGTATATATATAAGAATTCTTTATATTTTTAAAAATTAATTCCGTAAATAAGTTGTTTTCTTTTCTATTAAGCAACAGCTTAATGAAAAATATATCACATTATAGTGGAAGATACTAAATTTTTATATTAACGAAAAAATAATATTCTTTTATAAAGAATAACATTTTTCATAGTTTTATAAATTAAAATAAATTTGTGAAATAAAATAGTTTATTTTATTTTAAAGAAAAATTACTATAAAAAGTACATGGTTAAACATACATGTGATAGCAATATATATCATTTGAATGCTCCACGGTTTGTATTTTTTCCCAGAAATTATATAACAATTTCTATAGAGATTGTTTTGAGACTATTAAATTACTACTAGAGTATGTATAATAGTATTTTAGTTAAAAATAATTTAAAAATAAAACTTTTTAATTGCTTAAAAAAATGATTGAGTAATTTTGAAAAAAAATTGGATGATTTGAGATTAAAAAATACGTATTATATAAAAACTTTTACAATTTGAGTAGTATTAGAATATGTATAATAGTGTTTTAGTTAAAAAATAATACTAAAAAATTTATAATGAATATTTTATTTTTAAGAATTTGACACATTAGATTTTAGTGTGAATACTCAAATATGAAATAAATACTTGTCAAATTTTCGGCTTAATAATTTTAGGGTTCGGGATTTAATATATATATAGATATAAATTTTTAAGCGACTCTCAAATTTGAGTCGGCATATGTAGTTTTATTAAATTAATTGAAAAGAAATCTTTACTAATTTAGATTAAAATAAATTAGTCAAAGCCCATTTTTGCCACCTTAATGATCTTACTTGAGTCAAACTGAATTAAAAAAAAAATTATTATTTTGTTAAAAAACAATTTAAAATAAAACAATTTTTAGAAAACACCAAAGGATTTATTTCTTTTCATCTACACGGTTGTGTCAATTAAAATACTTAAAGTGAGGAAGTAATTTAATTATCATGCAAAAGTGATTTAATTGATTTAGTTTTTACATTTTTTATCAACATCATAAGATATAAAATTTTAATTTAAAAAAAAATAAACGAATTCTAAAAATCTGACTGCCTTTTCTATTTTTTATTATTTTTTTATAAAAATTTTAATTTTTACTACCGTCGATTATCTTTTAAATCTTGTAAATTCTTAGTATCTCTTTTTATTTTATTTTATTTTTAATAAATTTAAATTTTTGATGTGTTTGTTTAGTTTAATAAAGAAAATTTTTATATTATTTTTTCAGAATTTTTACCTTTTATAGAATGGTATTTTTTTTTTATGAATTTTAGATATCTATTCTATATAAAAATTCTACTGATTTTATCCGATTGGACTCATTTCAAGATTAGAGAGTCAATTTACAGCTAATCAAAGCCGTCGAATGTAGTGTATGGATCGTAGAGTTATAAATCTAAAAAATTCTATTAACACCATTAAAATTTTATTTTAATATTTTTATTTATAATTTATATTATCTCTTTATCAAGATATATTTTTAATTTTTAATTTTTAATTTTTAATAAACTAATAATTCATATTTTTTTAAGAAAATAAATTTAATTTATTTACATATGAACCCATGTGAGATAACTAAATTCAATTCTAATCAAGCATGCAATAGATGGCTCGATCGATAAGTACTGCCGTTTATTCTATGGTACTCGTCGCATGTGGATTGTACACAGAATTTAATATATACAAGGTTTGGTGCTAAGTGGCTTAGATATGATTATAAATAAGGGGAACTCCCAAGGATTCCATGCAACGAAAAGTACTCAAACCATAAAGCGCCTAAACTATAAGACAAAAAGAACTTTCCAAAGCATATGTCGTTTTGTCTATGTCCATTGCTAGTTAATGATCTTTAAAGCTCTTAATTAATTTTAAGCCCCATATAGCTTCTTTTGATTTGTTTGTTCATTAATTCTTAGGCAATTTTTTTTTCCTCTTGGCCTGTTGATAAGACTAATGGGGACACTATGGTAGATTTTGGGTTCGAGACCCACTTCTCACTTACCTTTGATTAAAAAAAATAAAAATTCTTGGGCAAATTTTTAAGATTCAAAACAGTTATTAATCATTAACATGGTTCACTTCTTTTGCTTCTTGCTATATTATAATTAAAACCAGCATTTAATACATTTCTTTTTTGTTTGCATTTAAACACCGGTTATGGTGCTGTTCTGAGAATTGATCAGTGATGTTTATTTGCTGCAAGAAGCCAATGCGTTCGAGGATTATCTGATGCCAAATTAGCAGAAATTATGGGTTTGAGAGAAGCTCTCAGTTGCATTAAAAACAAGCAGCTAC
>CATIWM010019173.1:0-31191 GCA_949671775.1 Mallotus repandus | reverse complement strand
TTTGTTCTATAAATAATTTCATATGGATGTTGGGTAATCATAATCTTCCATTGCAAAATATACTTACTTCTTCTCACTTTAAAAATGAATTATAATATTGGTGGTTCATTATATCTGTCATATGCATCTTTATCTTCATCTTTTGATGAAGATAATGATACAATAATGAATAATTGTATTGCACAACAACAGGAAGAGGAAGATTTGATGGCTCGTATGATATGTAATAATAACAAAATTATTGCATACTATGAACATCAACTACAACACCAAGTGTCTCATCGTGGATAAGTTCCAGGTCATATTGTGATTCATCGGGATTGTGAAGTCGCAGATCGTAATCTGTTCAATGATTATTTTTTTGATAATCCACGATATGGTGATGATATATTTCAACGACGATTTCGAATGTCTCGTAATTTGTTCCTATGAATTGTAGATGCAGTAAAACAACATGATTCTTACTTTCAACCACGAATTGATGCCCTTGGTAGACGCAGGTTATTAACTTTACAAACAGTAATAGTCGTATTTTCAGATGTTGGCATATAGTCTATCGGCAGATGCAACTGATGAATATGTGAAAATTGGTCAGTCAACAGTAATTGAAAGTCTAAAGCGTTTTGGTTACACTATTGTGGAGATTTTTACGAAATGATATCTTAAATCACCAATTGCTACTGACATTGCCAGGTTACTCCTTGTTGGTGAACAACGTGGTTTTTCTGGAATGTTGGGTAGTCTAGATTGCATACATTGGAAATGAAAAAAATTGTCCTACATCATGGGTCGGACAATATACAGGTCGTTGTGGATCACCGATAAATATTATGAAAGTTGTAGCAGATTATGATTTATGGATATGACATGCTTATTTTGGTATGCCTGACATAAATAACAATATTAACGTGTTAGAGTCATCTCATCTTATTTCTAATCTTGCACAAGGTACTGCTCCTCCTATTAATTTTGTTATCCAGGGCAAAGAATATAACATGGGTTATTATTTAGCTGATTCTATATACCCAAAATGGTCTACTATTGTACAAACTATTCACGAACCACGAACTCCAAAAAGAAATATTTTGCCATGAAACAAGAAGCGCGTAAAAAAGATGTTGAGCGAGTATTTGGAGTTCTACAAGTACGATTTGCAATTGTGGTAGGACCGCCAATATTGGAGAATAGATGTAGTGCATGATATAATGACAACATGCATAATATGATAATCGAGGATGAATGTGATTTAAATGCGGTAATTACAGATGCAATGGAAGCACCAGTACCGGAAGTTGAAATGGTAGATGAAAATACTTAATTTCAAGAATTTCTTACTCAACACAGACAAATCAAGAACGAAGATGCGCACATTACACTTCATAATGCATTAATTGACCATTTATGGAAGAAATATATCAATTCGGAGGCATGAGAATGGAGCAATACTGTTCAAATTGTACTTGTTTATTATTTATTTTTGAATGTAATATGTAATTTTTAATCTTAATTGTAATTTTAATTTTTAATTAAGTATTAATATATGGCGTTTAAAAATTTATTTATTAATTTATTAATTAAATAATTATTAATTTAATATTATTTGATCAATATCAGAAAATATTATTTATGGATGTATTTGGTAAAAGAATATAAATATAGGTGTAATATGGTAAATATTTAAATATTATAATATGAGATATATAAAAAAAAAAAATATATATATATATATAAAGAATATTCTTCCTAATGTTAAAAATAGTATATCGGGTTGGAGTAAAATTATTGAATAAACAGCATTATAGTATAAATATAACCCCGTTTTAGTGGTTGAGGGTTGGAGATGGCACAAGCAGTTATCAACTCGAACACCAACGCGACGATTCCTAATTTAAGCCGAGATATCGACAGACGCGTATCCATCATTTCAAAATGCATCACCAGCAGAAATCTCAAGCTTGGCATGACACTTCATTCTTATCTCATCAAGACAGCACTCGTCTTTATCCCTTTTGTCTCCAACCGTCTAATGGACATGTATTCTAAGTGTAACGCCATTGAGAGTGCCCAGAAAGCCTTTCATGACGTTCCCATTAAGAACAATCGTTCGTGGAACACTATGGTTGCGGCTTATTCGCAAGGAGGTTTGTTTGATAAAGCTCGCTACTTGTTCGATAAAATGCCTGAACCAAATCTTGTTGGCTATAATTCAATGATTTCAGGCTTGTCTCATCATGGGTTTCATGAAGAAACTATGCATGTCTTTAAAAGGATTCAAAGAGATTGTAGTTGTTTATGTTTGGACGAGTTCACAGTGGTTAGTGTAGTTGGTTCTTGTGGTCACTTAGGCTCATTAAATTTGTTACGTCAAGTGCATGGAGCAGCAATACTTATTGGTTTGGAGTTCAATACGATAGTTTACAACGCTTTAATTGATGCCTACGGAAAATGTCTTGAAACCAATACATCTTATTGTATATTTAATCGAATGCTTCAAAAGGATGTTGTGTCATGGACTTCAATGGTTGCAGCATATGCTAGGACTTCTAGGCTGGATGATGCTTTTCGCATCTTCATGGAAATGCCAGTAAAAAACTCAATTTCCTGGACTAGTTTGATATCAGGTTTTGTAAAAAATGGGTGTAGTTATAAAGCTTTGGATCTTTTTAGTCGAATGCAGGAAGAGGGCTTTGTGCCTACTGCTTTTACCTTTGTTACTATTTTAAATGCTTGCGCAGATCTAGCACTTATTGCAAAAGGAAAACAGATCCATGGACGCATCATTAGAAGCAACAGCAAAAGTGATTTCTTTAATTTGTACATATCTAATGCATTAATTGATATGTACTGCAAATGTGGAGAGGTGAAATCATCGAAAAGATTGTTTGAAGGTGTGCCGGAGAAGGACATTGTGTCTTGGAACTCATTGATAACAGGTCTTGCTCAAAATGGGCATGCAGAGGAATCACTCAACCTTTTTAGGAGAATGATAAAAGCGAACAAGAAACCAAACCATGTCACATTTCTTGGGGTATTACTCGCTTGCAGTCACACAGGTTTAGTTTCTGAAGGTCTTAATATTCTAGATACAATGGAAAAGTGTTATGGCATAACCCCAAAATCAGATCACTATTCAATATTGGTGGATATATTGGGAAGGAAAAACAGGCTGAAGGAAGCAATGGATCTAATTGAGAGAGCACCAAATGGATCAATTCATGTTGGTATGTGGGGTGCACTCTTGGGCGCTTGTCGGGTCCATGGGAATTTGGGTATTGCTAGCCATGCAGCGGAAACCCTGTTTAAGTTGGAACCTACTAATGCCGCAAGATACATTATGTTGTCGAACATATATGCTGCAGCTAATAGGTGGAATGAAGCCCGTCGAGTGAGGAGGGTTATGGGGGAAAGAGGTTTGACCAAAGAGGCAGCTAAAAGTTGGATTGAGGTGAGAAATGAAAGACATGAATTTGTGGCCAGAGTCAAGTTCCATCATATAGAAGAGATAAATGAAGTGATTGCTAGACTGGTTGATCACATGAAGGAAGATGGTTACCGACCCTGCACCATGGATTCTTATTTTCCAGATGAAGATGATGGTGAATTTTGGAGTTTTTGAAAAAAAATGTTGGGTGCAAATTATAAGTCTCAGAGAAGATGCAGAGCATCATGCCAGTCCATCAATTAGAATCATTTCAAACTTTTATATTCACCCTAATCATTAAATAGAAATTATGAGACCTCACCAAATTAATATGTATAGTTTTTAGTTCTCAAATCCAAAGTTAGGATGTTATTTTGAAGCTATTCCAAGTCTCACACCACACATCTCATTCTCAACATGGAGACCGCAATGGAGTGAGGGATTTCCTAACTGTTCTAATTTTAGATAACCCCATGATTATATCTACCAGTCACATCCACCTTAGAAATTGTACTGCTGGTCTACATTTTGGGTGTCCCAGAATTACAAAGAGAGAATATTGAGGTGATTGATTAGATATGGAATAGGTGCCTGAAGAGTTTCAAGGTCTCATCTGCATGAGTCTCCATGATATAAATGATAATATTGCTGGAATCCTTTTATCATAATTTCGAACCAAACATGTGTTTGTTTCATTGAGTCGCTCGTCCCTCCCATCAATTGTATTGCATCTTGTGTCTAATGCTTATGCATCCTAGGTACCTAATGGACTTGGAAATTCGGGCGCGATCCCGTGTGGGGCAATGGGTGCACCTATCCCCACTTACTCACAAAGGTACACTAGTATGCATATAACTAAAATCTAAAAAGGAAAAAAAAATTAAACTTGAAATATTGCTATAATCACTTGTAATCTGTTATGTACTAGATATGTAAATAATTTGAAGCCTCATCTCTCTTGTAATTTCTCTGGCATTTGAAAAATTAATTCGTTGAATCTAATGTGGATTGATGGCACTGGGTACATCCTTTTACTTTTATCCACACCCACACACAGAAATACTGGTGAATATGATCATGATGCTACATATTTTTGCTTTAACATTATCTTTATTTTTGCAACCTGCAGTGCACTAATTGACAAGATTACTTTTCAGGTATGATGCTGGTTTAAGGTGGGTTTTATTTTTCCAAGATACTAATGGACTTCTCTTCAAGGTTTGATTGCTTAATTCTCTATAGTTTTGTGCATATGTACATGAGTATAACAATTATTATTAGAAATTTGTTTGGCTGTGAAGTTAATTTTTTATATTCCTATTTTTACTTCTGTAGGCCATTCCAGCTTCACTGGGTGTCAGTGCCATCAAACAACACCATGTTAACTCTCTTGCAGTTCCTCGCAAAGCTATAGAAAGCTATTGGAGGAATTACCAGGCTAACTCAAGTTGATGGTATTAGTCGTTCCTTCTCTCATAGCAGTGACACTTTTGTCATGGTTGTTTTTATGTAAATAGTTATTTACAATTGGTTGCGCCTTTTCTGACCTCGAGGTCACAAGTTTGAGATGTTGAAATAGCATGTTTAGAGAAACGCAAAGGGAACCATACATGTGTGCCCCCCCTTCCCTCTTCCCCCGCACTAAGCCTATAAGCACTTTGTGCATTGGGTGAGCCCATTATTTAGTTATTGACAATAGGGGCTTTCTACGAAATGATGGTTTCTTCATCTTGGGGTTGGAGGAGAAATTGGGGCATTGTTCAATTGTCCAAGTTTTGGGGTCAACTTAATAATTTATTTGCAACTTATTATTTTATATCAAAGTTGATGCTTCTCACTGTTTATGAAACATGTAAAAGTTTTCATGTTAAATGATATACTGAATGTTCGCTCAAGCATTTCTTAAAAATGTTTATAGCTTCTGAGTGCTATTTTGTTAACCTTTAGTCTTTTTATATGCATACTCATGAATGATTATACATATGCACACAATGATTCCTACATCATATACTTTTGTTCAGTTATTGCGTTATTCACATTTTGAGTAATACTGATTTTTCAGGGCGGTCATTGGTGATCAACGTTGAATACAATCAGCTCGATCCCCTTCTTAGAGCAACTGGAAATCCTGATGGAGATGTGAACTGTGAGACAGGCTATTCTCCTTTCCCAGGAAATATAAACCAAGTAATTTTCCGATATTAATGTATTTTGTACTCATTCCCTTTGCAGAAAACATAGTAAGACAGACAATTTACACTAATTAATTTTCTCAAGTTTTCTAGTACTTTTTTGTAAGGATGAGGTCATGATGGTATGCATTCTGCAATGTAGATTCAGAAATTTCTTTTTTACACATTCCATGTACTTGATTTGTTGAATATACGGGTAAGATGCAGAGAAGGACCATCACACTGAATTCTTTCATTCCTTCCCCTTCTGACCTTGGTTGGAACTGTGTAACTACTTCAATTGTCCATTAGCCCTTCAAGCTGATTATTGATGTTAATAAATGAAATTGTTGAGACCAACCATGGGAGTAGGACAACTACTGCTGAAAAATAAGACATCTCATATTTCATTTGATAATATGCTATTAAACAACAAACAAATGTCAATTTTTTTTTTTCGAAAGAAATATGTACTTTATTTGATGTGATGTATGTCAGGAATTATGGAAATTGATATACTGTTGTTATAAGTTAATTTTATAGTGTATATTGGAATGCTTGTCAAGCTTATCCAATGCCTGGTCTTTTACATTCAAATGTTTATTCTCTTGCAGTTGATTTTGGAACTTGGACCCTATATTGAGGAGCTCAAGAAACTTAGAGATGCTATTAAGGAGTTGGTTAACCCAAAGTAATTCTTCCTCTGCTACTTGCTACTTCAATTATTTATTTGTAATCTTCTAAATAAAAATTTTTAGAAGATTTTTTTTTTTTCTTTAACATGCCAGATGAATCATCCAGTTATTTGGTCCTAATTAATGGGTGTATTTTGATGCAAACACATATTATAAGTTTGAAACATTTAGCTGCACACAAGAAGGGCATCTTGAAAAGTTGGAACTCTTTTAGAGTCTTCATTTTTTTTGCCTGTTGCAGATACAAAGATGCCAGCAAAACTTCATTTAAATCTTCTACTCAACTTGAATGCATGATGCAGGATTATCCAAAAACATTACCACCCCTCGGCAAGGGTTGGATTTACGGTAATTACTTTTAGCTACCCATACCCTATTTTGTTGTCCTTGGGATGAAATTAGGTCTTTAGATAGAGTTGCCTTTTATTCTTTAATCATAACTTGTTTCTTCATGATGCTGTGGTAGCATCTTTATCATGTTTTTATTACTGTTCTAACTCCTATTCATTGTCTAACCAATTTTTGTGTGTGCATAGGTGATGGAGCTTATGTACCTGTGAAGAATAATCCAGAAGATGCTGCCAAGGTAATGCATTCTTGGTGACCATATTGTTTTTTAGTTAATTTTGTAAGGGATATAATCTAGGCTGCATGGGTACAATTGGTCTTTAGAGTCTGTATAGAAAACGTGAACAGTTATTGTTTTTCTTAGTGGTGGGATTTGTTTGATCATATTATTTACATTATATTGATTCCAACAATTTATAATTGAGACCTTTTTCTATGGTTGTAATATTTGGTGAGTTTCACTTTCCTTTTAAATTGGACAATGATAATGAGGGATTGTCTTGGATTCTTCAGCATATCTTCTACTTGAAGGACCATCTTAAATTCTACACTATTTATAATAGTCATATCAACTTCAAAATTTCAAGATTCTTGTACATTTTACAACACATTCTTCTGCTGAATGGGAACTTTTCTAATTGGTTATGAGCTTTGATTGGCAGCTTGATTGATTATCTCTCATTTGATTCATATCAATGAAGGTACCTAAACAAAATCCATATCATAGTGCAACTCCTGGTGAAATGACCATCTATTGTGCAAACAGCTTCATTCTCAGAAAGGTAGCTTTGCTACTTTTGGTTTTTCAAGCGTCGGAACGTCATTTTGTATCACTTGATTTATTTCTGTATCACTGAATTGTTCTGCTTAAGATTGGTGTGTGAGTGGATGATCCAGTTCAACAAGTATTGAATGGGCAAGAGGTGGAAGTATGGCCTCATATCACGTGGAAGCCAAAATGGGGATTGACATTTTCAGATATCAAAAGCAAAGTTAGTGGAAGTTGCTCAGTCTCTCAAAGGTCTGCAATGGCCATCAAGGGTTGTAATATCTTTGTTGAAGATCTGTCCTTGGATGGAGCTCGTGATTGAATCTGTTGATGAGGCAGATGTATGTTTTAACAACATGTTAGCAGTGAAATATGACAACAGACTTTTTTTTTTCCCATTTTAGATAGATAATGTTTTATGTTCGCTCTTCTTTTTCTCATTACTTTCTCCTTGTTAACAAGATGGTGCGACAAACATTTGTTAATTTGATGATTTTTTAAATTTCATATTATTTTAAATGAAAACAGTGTACAATTTGCTTGGTTCTGGACTGTGATGGTTTCTTCCCCTTCAATTTCTGAAATTATCCATCTGATATGGATTGCATTCTGTGGTAGTTCCCTATGTTGATAGTGTCCAGAAAACTGTTTCTCATGAAGTGCATAACTTTTACAATTCCCATTGTGAACCCTTTAATAGGTAAAAGTAGGAGGTTCAGTGCAAAATAAGGGTTGGATCATTGAAAATGTTGACTACAAAAATACATCAGTACCTGAGCAGATAAGGATCAGAGGCTTTGGAATCAAAAAGGTTGAGCAGCTCGAGCAACATTACAGTGAGCCTGGCAAGTTTGAATTGAAGGCTTGAAGGTGAACTTACGGTCTTCTTTCAAGTTAATTTACTAGGTGCTGGTACGATGCCAAACCATATATATTTGTGAGATAGTTGTCCATAAATGAGTAGGGTCTGCCGTTTTACATTTCCTTCAATTATTCGTTTATGTTTTTTCCTGTAGTGAATAAAATGGCTATTCTGCATTTTGTTTTTTCTACATATATGCTTAAGATTAGGAGTAGTTGATGAAAATCAATCTTGCAGACAAGAGAAATAATGTGTGTAGCATGTTCATATGCAGACTTTCCAAATTCTATTTATGAATTGGCCTTCCGCAATATACAGAACCATTTAGAATGATGGCTAAACGCAGGCCTGTTGGTTGGTCTTATTCGAGCTGCTTAAACTACATTTAAGAAAGAGAAAGGAAGTTGGAAGGATTCAATCACACAAATTGACATAATTATAGACTTCATTCACTTGTTAGGAGACCATGCTTTATTGCTAAGCCTTGATGAACGAGGTAAGAAATGAAGGCATGCATAAGGCCTCTGCTATGTGCGGCCATGTTTTAGTCGATACAACAAGAAATCAGGGGATTTGTTCTTCAGAGTTTTTAAGGCTCTTCATAGCCCTCAAGAGCTGCAAATAATAAATCCCATCTCCCAACAACTCTTTTGATATAGGGTTCAGAGCATTTTTATTCATGTGCTTTTAATTTTGTTAGTTTTTTACTCGACATTTTATTAGTTTATCCAAGTAATTCTTTTTTCCTTCTTTTCGAGTTTGAGCCTCAAAATTTAAGCAAAATATGATAAATTACTACAATTTATGATATTTGACCTAATTAATATTTATCTTATTTATATTTAAATATATGTTTAAAAATAAAAATATTAATTTATTTCTAATTTTAAGTTTATTTCAGGGGAAACTTATTAGTCTTATACATTTCTAGGTAAATTGCCATAAGGTATACAAAAGCGTGGATGAGCTCAGTTATATAGGCTTGCCTTCCTTGAAAAATTTGTGAAAAAAATTAACTTTATATTTTGTACCTTGAAAAGAAAAGAAAAAGATAGAAACCGCAAAAAAAAAAAAAAAAAAAAAAAATATATATATATATATATATATTAATATTGGGAACTATTTATTTGGAGAGTTTATATTTATCACTTAATATTTCATTTCAGTGGAGGCTCTGATATATATAAATATATATATATACACAGCAAGTAATCGATAATAATAATAAAATTTACTTAATTTTTATATCAAATAATTATATAATTGCTTGCACAGGTTTATATTTAATTTAATTTTTTTTTTCAAGACATTTATTTATAGGAAATGGGACCCATTATAGCCATATGTGACCCAATATTGGGTTATTGATGAAATTTGAGTTCAGGCAAAGAATTTGTTGTGTGCGGATCAAAATTCATAATTCACATCTATAATATATTATATAAATGTACCAAGAGATATTACAAGATCACATAAAAAATCTGATGCGATTTTTGTTTTGGTTGGTAGCATAGATGTGTTTTAGTGTCATTTTGTAATATACAACGACATTGTAAATCATTCCAAATGTTAATAAAGTATTCATTTAAATAAAACATTTATTTATTTGTGTATTTATCCTTTAGCATTATGTCAAATAAATTTATTATCAACAGTTGATAATATGAGCAATAAATTTATTTAGTATATATGCTATAAGTTGTTCATAGTCAATTAATTAATATTTGGGTGCTATTAATTAGACTATCACCTCAGACTATTTTCCTTGATTAGTATGTGATACTAATAGTGGGAGGTAGTGAGTCTCATGCTACTTGATATGAGATATCAGAATAGACATGTGGATACTCATGTGATGAGTGGGTCGAACAGTGATATTAGATTAGTGATCACAAGGATATTAGAAATATTAATTTTAAAATTTTAAATTCAAATATTTCAATAATCAATTATTTTAATAAAATTAAAAATATTAATAAAATTTTGAATTTGTATTCAATTTCAACAAAATAATTAGTTTTAAATATTTAAGATAAAAAATAAAAATTAGTTTTTGTCCAATAGTATATTTGGATGAGTTCAAAAATTTCATTATATAATTAAAATTTATAATGTGTCATTTACACTCCATATAAGTAAAATGCAAAAAATGTTCACCTTATGGAACACACACAAGTGTAGACAATACATAAACATCTATTATTGAATACAACAAAATTGACAACCATCCACTATGGAGTATATTGAGAACCATTGTGGTATATGCTTTTATTAACCATACAAAATTCCATAGTACAATTATTTATATATGTAAACATTAGATATATGCCTTTTTTTTTTATTAATATGGAGGTCATATGATTTAGGTATCGATGGACTGTACAACATGGGGTAGCCCTCTTCTTTTAAATTAACGATTATAGAATTTGAACCTAGTACCTCAAAATACCCTTAGAGAGAAATTACTATTTGATTACTTTCTCATTGGCTTAGATATATGTATTTTTACTCCTAATAAAGAAAATTAAGAAAAAAGTAAATTTACTTTTTTTTTATTCTAAGAGCTCAACTTCCTAAATTCCAAAAAATTCTTGCTCTTGTGTTGACATGTCGTAATGTACTCCATAAAATCTGAAAAATTAGTATCCTTGTAGCCCTTAGGATTGGCTTCGTTGATGAGTTTTGGTGACGGTCGAATTGTGCTACTGAAAGGTAAACTGTGTAATGAAGCAATGGAGATCCTAGACTTTAATGGATTGACAAGAACCCTGTGCAATACACTCTTGTATTTTCCATTGCTAAATATCTGAGCACAAAAGATTAACAAAAAAGTTATATATTAAAAGATAGGTAAATTTTATATTTTTTATCATATATTTAAATTATTACACCTAATGGTTGGATAAATAACACACACATATATATATATATTTATTTATTTTCAAGTCTCACTACTAGGTATAACACTAAAAATAGATAAGAATTTCTCCAAATACATTTTTTAAATTGTACAATTACAATGAATTAATATATAATGTTACGATATCAATAAAGAAATTGTCTAATGGTCACTTTATTTCAATAACATTTTAAAATATAGAATTCGATTTTTATGTAGTCAAACTATTGGTATAAGAATATATTTTTTCGATAATTATCACATAAAAAATAAACTTACTTTTTAAAAATACACAACAACTAACCTCAAGATGATCACCAACATTGATAACAAAGGAGTTAGGAATGGGTTCAACAGTAACCCATCTGCCTTGGTGCTGAATTTGAAGACCCTTTACAAATTCATCTTGTAGAAGGAGTGTGAGGAAGCCATAGTCAGAATGTGGAGGCATGCCAAGTGTTAGATCAGGTTCAGGACATGAAGGGTAGCAATTAACCACAAGGAGTTGGCTTCCATCTTCAAACTCTTTTAAGAAACCATCGCTTTCATCACCTCTTTTGCTTGTTTCATCCTCCAAGCCTAGACTCTCGAAGATTGCCTCTACTAGCATAAGATACAAGCTTTTTACTTGTTTAGAGTAGTTAATTGCGGCTTCCCTGTTTAAATTCGATTAAGTTATATATATTAGCGATAAGTAACAGTGTCTCGCGGAGGGGTTAGTTTTCCAAAATTTCCCCCCTCCAGTTGATAGGCAAAAAAGACATTTTAAATTTTTTTTTGTTACGGATTTAGCGGACACACTGCTCATGTCACAGGCTGCGACATGTATCCCGATCCTTTATATATATATATATATATATATACAAAGATAGAAGTCAAGGAGAATGAAAGGGAAATAATGACCTTAGTTGAGAAGGAGAAGAAGGCCAAAAGGGAAGACTTTCTGAGAGAGGATTGCAATTAAGCTTCAAAAAGTCTCTCCAGCAAAACACTCTATCTATACTCTGGTTGAAGCTTGTTCCATATCTTGCCGGAGATCGCATGTCCTTCGACATGTACTTGGACCTTTCTTCGTATGGGAGCTCGAAAAAGTTCCTACCCACTTCAACCATGTTGCTGATAGCTTCTCTTGAAATACCATGGTTTATCAACTGCAACATGATCATTACTAATAATAATTAATATGCTTAATCACCATTAATTAGTAACTGAAGTTTAATAGCAAAAGAGAGATAGAGCTCACCTGAAAGAAACCATATTCTTCACAAGCTTCGGAGAGGGAATTGAGAACTTGGGTTCTGTTTAATCCTTGTAATTCTGCAAAATCAATTACTGGTAACTTGAGGTTAGTGATATTACCACCATTTTCTTCTTTTCCTATGAAAGTTTTGGGTTGGTCCAAGACAGGAAATATGTACTTTGTAGGTACTTTAGCTATTCCTTTCTCACATAGATATTGCACTCCCTTTTGGTACTGATAATCATCTTCCTCGTAAGCCCATCCCATTGCTGGAGACATGTTTCTAGATGATATATATGGTTTAAATGTAGTAATCAAAGGAAAAGAAAACAATGCTCAAATGTCTATCTCGTAATTAAAAAAATAAATTATAGTTCCATTTGGCACTATATTTGCTCGACAAATCGTTCTTGCCGTCAAGCTCGGAAAACAAAAATAAGCAACACTCTTTAAAAAGAGGGAGAAAAAAGAAATAAAATTGCAAGAAATGGAAGAAATGGAGAGGAATGGATTGGTTTGAAAGAAAAAAGAGAGAGTAGGGGTATATATACGAGGAGAAAATGTGGGAAAAGAGTAGTAAGTATTTAAAAAACCAGCTATGGTTTTAGACTTTGGTATGGGAATTAATATTACAAGTAGATTGGACTTGGTTACATGCATTTTAATGAAAATCAAATCAAGAAAAGATAGTTGACTTGGTTTCAGTCAAAACACGAGGCTTGTGCTATAGGTTAAAATTTTTTTTTTTCTTGGGGTATTATTGCATGGGTCTTACTCTAATCTATCTCTTAACTGGAACATTTCAATTGTCAACGGAGGTTGTAAGCAGCCTCTTTGACAACATCAAGAAAAGTAACAATTCACAATTACATGTGCAAAGGACTATCTTTTCTCTTTCTCTGTTGGCCTTCCGAACAAGATCCTACATCCAAAAAGTCCTAATTGCACGCGTACGTACGTGTACTTCATCAACAGAAATTTTTATTTATTTCGGATTAATTATATAATATAAATATGTATTTTATTTTTATTAATAAAATATAAAATAACTAAAATATATAATACAAATTTAATTATCAGATATAGTACAAAAATCTTTCTAATATGAATATTTTAGTCCTTTCTAATAAAAACTTTACTGTTCAATAGTCATCAATAGTCTTCTTTCTAGCATGAGAAAGAAGAAATAGTTTACATCCCTGCCTTAATTACCATATATACATATACAGATATTCAAAGTCCTTATATTGCCAAAATTCAAGGTTAATTCAATAATTTTTTTTTTTTTTTGCTTATTTTATCAACCATCTAATTTCATGCTTGTGGCCAACATTCAAATAAAATCTAAAATATAATAAGATCCATCCTTAAAATCTATACAATATAATAAACTTGGACAATGAATTTACTGTTTATTAACAGTAAATTTCTTGCCCCTTAAATTTTGTTTAAATTTCAAGTTTGTCATTGCCCTCTCTATATAGTTTATCACCCATCAGAAAAATGACGCCGTTTATTATTACTTAGGTGCCCTTCCTCTTTGAAAGACGATGCAGCTTGGATGGGCAAAAGTCCACTGTTTATTATTACTCAGGTGCCCTTACTCTTTGAAAAGACGATGCAGCTTGGATGGGCAAAAGTTCACTTACCCATTCATAGCTCTAATTTTCATTTGTTTTGTTGGACTTCATCTTAATTGACTTTTGGGTTTCCATTTCATATTGATATTGGGTTCCTAAGTTTGTATACAATATCTATCTTATTCGCTCTTTTTTTTTTAATTATTCAATCTACGTTTATATGCCTCTTAATTCGTAGTATTTTATTATTCAAGTCTGAAAAAATTTAATTTATTGTGAAATAATTTAAATTGTTAAAATCTTTAAAAATAAAACAAGTTAACCTAAAATTTCACTTATTGAAAAATAATTTCAATATGTGGAGAAATTGTATAGCTAATTACATATCATTTGATAAAATAAGAAGATAATAATATTTTTGTACCAAATTTACTTTTTTTAATAAATTAAATATATTCAGATTTACTAATAAAAAATTACAACATATTAATTTGTTATAAAATATATTAATAAGATAAAGTAATAATAAACTGTTAAAAAATTAAGAAAAGTTGATTTTTTTTTACATTATTTCTTAGTGAAATTTTTGTTGATAATTTCTCTTTTGGAAAAACTAATGTTTTCATCATAAATAAAATTTCAAATGTTGAATTTTTAATATATAAATTAAACATTAGACATAATATGTTTTTTTTTCCACCATTTTTTTTATATTGATTGATTTATCTTCTTGCAGTGAAACGCATGTAAATTTACTAGTTATTTATATAATCAGATAAAAGAAATAATAAAGTGCTAAATCTCAAATTTAGCTATTATGGTAACAATTAAAAAAAAGTCTATATTACCAAAACTATATATATATTATCTCTAAATAACTTATCTAAATTTAAACATAAAAAACTGCCTCTTCTCTCTTCTTTTTCTTTTTCTAATTTTCATAAAAATAAAAACTTCATACTTAACCACTACCAATCATTTTTTAAATTGGTTGTGGTCTCTTATTATTTTTTCTATTTGATTTAGTTTATTTTACTTTTTTATATTCAATAAATACACATATTTTTTTATTTACTTGTGTTTTTATTGAATTTCTTTAAATCTTTCCTCTATGGAGTTACTACTTTTCTGGGATTTAATTGTTTACCCTGTCATGAATGAAGTTAGATATTTTTGATATATGATTAATGTTTATACAAGAGATATATATAAAGTACAATAATACTAGTGATAGAGATTGAGTTACAATGAAATACAATAAGGTAAGAAATAGATGACAAATGGTTGTTAAGATTGTTCATTTGTCAAGATTGGTTATATGTTGACTAAGGAAGAGTCTCCCTTTATGCAGATCTTTCATTTTCATATACAAGGTCACGGACCTTTCTTTGGGAACAAATATTTAAATATAGATCCGAGACAAATCCAGCAAAAGCAAAGGAGGATCTCTATTTGTTCACTTATTTTATTGTCGATCCAATCATTTTTTCCACTGAATCGATCGATCTTTCATACCCTATTATAATGGTGTGTGTGCGTGTCTGTACGCATGCGCGCGCAATTGATTCCTCGCTCTATGGCCGCTTAAGGGGGTTTATCCTCTCTTTAAACACTCTTTGAGCTATTATACCTTAAATCCTAAGTCTAGTTTTTATTAAAGAAAAGATCCAATCTAAACAATATCCATTTTCTTAGTAATAAAAAAACATTAGGAAAGATCTTGCTTCAGGTGAATTCCCAACCCCCTCCTTTCCCCTACGGGGTTATCCCCTCCTAAGATAAGAGACTGCTTTGTTCTAATAACTTGTTGTCTTATCCTCTATACTGCCACTTTTCTGGTTCAGTGGTTTCTTTCAAACTCTGAAATATTGTAGGTGATGTTAGAAACTGCTTTCGTACCCGGTTCAAGGCTTGCCCCGCATTCCTTGCGATATAGCCTTGGGCAACGCTTCGCAGAAGAGAAGGCTAACATTGCGGTCCCTCGAGTCTTGAGGGAAAAGTTTTGCCTCTTCTTAGGTGGAGAGAAACCATTGACTTGAAACCGCATCGGGGGAAAGTAGATAGGGGGTGGTGATCCCTTAGGCTAATAACCCTGATAGCTACTGGCTCGAAAGAGCCCACGCTCGACCGATGTTGGCTCCATACCGACAAATCAATATTATAGGGCACTTACTTTTTGGAATTCCTAAAGTGTTAAGCGCCCTATAATACCTGATGGGTGGAAAACGGAGGGAGAGACAACCCTCGCTTGCGTTCCCCCCTCGGGCCGAGAAGGCACCTGGGTAGGGGGTCACTATTGTAATATATAAGTTATAGTTTCTTTCCCTCATGTACACATACGCCCGTACACACGTACACGCACATAAGCATATACACGCGCATACAGGAGCGCACACGCACGCATGCGCTAGATTATCAGACGATTATTAATACGATTCTATTTTATTCATTCCCGGTGCAAAAATCACTTCGTCCCTGCACTCCTAGCTGCATAAGGCATTCTGTTGTATGCGCACTTTATTTTTGAAAGGAAGTGTCTTTCTTCTTGGGTATTTAAAAATTACTGCTTAAAGTCGCGTGTACGTTGAGTAAGGGTAGTACGTGGGGGGTCGTGGTCCCACTAAAAAGCTATACCGTGCGACAGCTACATCCAACAACGTTGGCTCCATACGGTGGTTATGGGGGGTATGTCTGGAAGAGCGTGAATATATGGTTTTTTTTGGCATTTTTATTTTGGTTTGGTCGGCCCTGATGAATTTCCTCCCTTTGGTCAAAAATTTGGGTCGTTAACTCGGAAGTAACTCAGAGTAGGATTGGTCGGCCCTTATGAATTTTCGACCAAAAGTTCAAGTAATCATCTACCTCTCTGCAAGACAAAGATTTCATTGAGCCTAGCTCGCCCAAGAGTACTTTCGGGGAGTTGACTGAATCTCTTTCCTCTACTCTGAAGCAGGACGGACTTTCAAGGCAAGCGAAACTCATTTTTACCAGTACGAAATTCTTCTGTTTCTTAGTATGATCTCTATCATCATCTCTATTCCCTTTATTAATTCTTCTATCCTACCTAGGCTTATGAATTTCTCTATCAATTCCATTACCTTATCCTTACCTGGTCTGGCCCTTTATATATTGAACGCCTTGGCGCGCAAAAGAGCCAAAGAGAGAGGCCCAAAATAATACCACTCGATAGAAGTCTCAATTATAAAAAAGTAAACACTCCTACACTGAGCCTATAGGCACCTGGGTAGGGGGTTGCTATTGTAATATGTAAGTCATAGTTTCTTTCCCTCGTGTACATATACGCCCGTACATGCGTACACACGTACACGCACACATACGTATACATGCCCATACTGGCACGCACATACCACAAGATGATCTAAAGCCAGATAAACTAAACTAAGAAGTGCAGGCAATAGAGGAAATAATGACCTCTGGGGGCACATCGTTGAGTGAGGCCAGATCTGAGTGTAAAGAAAGTCAGAAAGAGCAGTGGAGTGTTTTGACTTTGACCAGAGTGTTGAGTTACCTCGCTCTTCAGCAGAAGACCATAGGACCAACGAGAGAACGGTTTATTGCAACCTATGTTTCATTATAAGAGGGACTTCTCAAATGAGAATTCATACCCGAACTAGGAGATCCAGCTTGCCTTGAAGTAGCCTTGTGGCATAGATAGGGAGTCCTACAGAGAGAGGGCATTTGGTTCTGTTTCACTCTGAACAATGTCCTTTTATGTTCCTATTCAATTCTTCCTATCCTAACTTTGGCAAGGTGCGAAGGGCTCTTAGCGCACAAAGCAAGCAGTGAAGGAACGACTTCTTTTCTTTCAATACTAGCTACTAGCGAACACTCTTCTTGTTCACCTTTCAGGCATAGTTGAAATCATGTAATTTAGTTAGCCTTAGCCTCTCTCCTTTCTTTATAGAAGCGGATTAGAAAGTAGCTTTTAAAAACACTAAAAATTCTAGTTTAACTGTAAACTTTAGAGTTCCAAATTTCCTTAGAGTTACGAGGGAAAATCTTATATTTGACTTTCTTGTAATTCATAAATATAAGATATTACAGGTTTACAGATTAGTGAATTTAGGATTCTGGTATTTTACTATACTATGTATCGAGGGGGATAATATAACAATTCCTAAGCCCACCCCCCACTGAACACAGAAAAAATGTCCTGGATCAGATATATAGCAAGAACTATGAGGCTACTCCTTCCTCCGTTTTCCACCAGTGGGGGGTATGGGGGGAGGAGCGAGAAT
The DNA here is from genome assembly GCA_949671775.1 of Mallotus repandus. Classification (NCBI taxonomy): domain Eukaryota; kingdom Viridiplantae; phylum Streptophyta; class Magnoliopsida; order Malpighiales; family Euphorbiaceae; genus Mallotus; species Mallotus repandus. Next base: position 12,947 of record CATIWM010019173.1, on the reverse strand, counting down.
AGTTGACAGTTAACATATTTTTTTTGGTTTATTGAATGAAAGGGAGGGGCACTTTACTATGGAAGTATATGTCCCAGAATTACGAATAGATGTAGAAGTAGAAGTCCCAGAATTAGTGGGGTTGAAACACGAGAGTGCCCGCCCTTTCAAGTAGGCCACCTTTTCCGGAAAAGCCAATAGGTTAGCAATGATCCTATCAATTGACTAGTTATAACCTGAATTTATTAATTGATACAGTGAAAAATCTTACTAATTATGGCGCGACAAGGGAATGAGTCATTAGCACACTTACAAGATTTGAAAAACACTAAAAATTCTAGTTCAACTGTAAACTTTAGAGTTCCAAATTTCCTTAGAGTTCCCTCTTATCCCAGGGTTTGGCAAGGAATTAAATCAAATGTTCATTGTTCAATATCTGGGCTACTCAAGAAGTTTGACTAGCTGCTCCTCCGAGGGAGGGAGCGAAGTGAACGGGCACTGAGCGAACCGAGCTCCAAGCGATATGAAGGGGGCAAGGGTCGTCTGACATTTTGGTGAAGATGTCAGCCAACTGACCTTTGCTAGAAAGACACTGAATCTAAATGGTGCCTTTTGCAACCTGTTCTCACACAAAATGATAGTCGAGCTCGATATGCTTTGTGCGAGCATGAAAAATCATATTAAAAGACAAATAAATTATGCCTATGTTATCACACCATAAAGTTCCTAGGATTATAATGGAGGGTCCAATTTCAAAAAGAAGATGTTGGATATAAATCAACTTAGTTGTGGTATTAGCTAGTGCCTTGTACTCGCTTTCTATGGAAGAATGAGCAATGGTGGTTGCTTCTTAGCACACTAAGAGATGAGATTATAACCAAGATGTATTGCATATCCAGTGGTTGAGTGGCGATCATCAGGGCAGCCACCCTAGTCATTATCAAAGAAGCATTGCAAAATGAAAGAAGATGTAGGAGCAAACAAAAGTGATAGCTTGACTATATGTTTGACATATAGAATAAGTATCTTCAAAGCTTGCTAATGTACATCAGATAGAGCACGCATGAATTGACAAAATTTATTAACACTAAAGGCAATGTTTAGTCTTGTTAAAGTTGCATATTGAAGAGCATTAATAACTTGCCAATAAATAGTTGGATTATTGAGCAACCATCCATTAGACTTGCTAAGAGAAGGAGTAGTTGCCATTGGTGTTCCACAACCTTTGGCTTCTTGTAAACCTATTTTGTAAAGGAGATCATAAAGATATTTGGTTTGATTAAAAGCAATATGTGAACCATTAAGTTGCGTCTTAATACCAAGAAAATAAGATAAAGGAGCGATGTCTTTAATGGGAAATTCAACTTTAAGTGCCAAAAGAGTGTCATTCAGTGATGTAGAAGATAAACTTGTTTAGATGATATCATTTATATAGAACAGTAATAAAAGAACTTCATTATTGTTGTGAAGTATGAAAAGTGAGTTGTTAGCTTGAGAAGTGCAGAAACTAAAGCCATAAAGAAAATTTTGTAATTTATGAACCACACCCTAGGTGCCTAACGGAGGCCATACAAGGATTTATGTAAAAGACAAATATAATTTGGGTGATTTTGATCAATAAATCCTCATGGTTAATACATGTAAACGATGTCGGGTAGAACACTATGTAAGAATGTATTTGAAATATCAATTTGATGTAAAATCCAATTCTTCATTAATTCTAAAAAAATAATAAGATAAATTATAGTAGCTTTAATAACAGGACTGAAGGTTTTTGAAAAGTCAATGCCATTTTATTGATGAAAGCCCTTTGCAACAAGTCGAGCTTTGTAGAAAAAGATAGTATTATCCAAATTTTGTTTGATGCGGTAGACCCATTTATTTCCTATGATGTTGGCATTGGGTGGTCAAGGCACAAGAGACCATGTTTTAGTATAAATGAGAGTTGCAAATTCATCTTACATTGCATCATACCAATGCTTATGTTTATTAGCTTCAGTAAATGTGGTGGGTTCTTCAATGGAGGAGGATGTAATATGAGAGAGAAGAGCTTTTCTTTTGTTCATGGTTATTGGGCAAAGATTCAAGGGATGAGTGCAAAGTGGTGAGGTTTATGGGTTGGTTGAAATGTGTCGATTGAGAGATAAGTGCTATGGTTGATAGCTAAATAAGTCGACTAGTAGATTTAAGCCAGTTAGGGATGAGGTTATTGGGATAATTTGAGAGCTAGATGAAGATAGAGGGTAGATTGGATTTGGCGATAAGTTTGGTGGTTGAGTGTCAGGTAGAGATATAGATGAGAGAGAAGTATAAGAAGTAGAGTTAGAGCTGGAATGTATACCTAGTGGGGAAGAAATAGTCGAAGTTATTTAAAGCCAAGGTGATGAGCTGGTAGTGTTGTCATGAGGTTATGACTTTGGTGAGATAATAATTTTGAATGGAAAATTATCCTTAATAAATCGAACATAGTGTGCAATATAAATGCATCCTATGGATTGATCCAAGCAGTAACGGCCATGATGTTAAGTCGATGGCCCAAGATAGACACACTCCTTTGCCCTATAGGAAAACTTATTTTTATTGTAAGGATGAAGGAGTGGATAAATCGAACAACTAAACACTTTGAGATCATTCTAAGATGGAGAAATGCTATATAATTTTGTAATTGGACTTTGGTCATGTAAAATAGAAGTTGAAGACCATTTATTAATGCCACTACTGTGTTAAATAAATATGGCCAATATCTAAAAGGAATAGAAGCATGAGCTATAAGAGTGAGGTGAGTGTCAAGAACATGTCAAATTTTTCGCTATGCTATACCATTTTGCTCTTACGTGTATGGACAAACAATATGGTGTTTAACTCCTTTATTTTTAAGAAAAGACTGAACACGTTAATATTCTACCCTAATTAGTTTTAATGGCTTTAACTTGTGAGTGAAAGTGGTGTTTAGTGTAGGATAGAAAATTGACTATTACATCATGAGCTTCACTTCTATTTTTAAGAAAATAGATCCAAGTGAACCTTGTAAAATCATTAAAAATCAAAATAAAATATTTAAATCCAAGGTTGAAAAATGTATATGAAGGCCTCCAAACATATGAATATATTAATTTAAATGGTCTTTTACTATAATGTTGAACTAAAGGTAAAGATAAATGACTAGATTTACCAAGCAAACATGAGCCACACTAGGCATTATTACAATCCTTGGAAAATTATAAATGATGAGTTGCAATAATTTTGAGAGTGGTTTTGTCATGAGGATGGCCAAATCTGGCATGCCAAAGAGAAAGTGGTGCTTTTTCAGTTAAGAGATCATTTTGAGATAGGAATGTATAAAGACCATTGCTAAGAGCTCCTCTTAGTAGTTCCTGTTTTGTTTTCTGATCCTTTATCATAAAAAGGAAGGCCAAAATTCAAAGAAACATTGGTTATCATTTGTAAATTTTTGAACAGAAATAAGTGGTTTGGTGATTTTGGGTACTTGTAAGTTATGGATTAATTGAAAAGAACATGTAGGGGAAAAGATGGATGAGTTACCAATGGATAGAATAGGAAGTCTATTACCATTGCCAGTAAGCAGTTGATCTGAGTCCTCAAAAGGTTATGAAAGTTGAAGAGTACTAATGTATGGTGTAACATGGGGATGTGGCACCGGTGTCTGCCACCTATGGTTGTATAAGAGAAAAAGAGGGTTGGGCAGTAGTTTGATGTTATGCAAAGTTTGCCTAAGGATAATGAGGTTGAGCGAGAGCTAAATTCAGAGAGGAGAAGGAATGATACCTACGACAACACACATTGGCTTTGTGGTTATAAAGACCATAGATTTGGCAGCCACTATTGTTGCCTTTGCCTTGCCTTTGCTACGAAGGACGAGGGCCCATATTATAACCTGTAAAACTCGAGAATGAGTGTTGGACAGATAGTGCAGGTGTTGGAAGTAATGATGGAATAGTTAAAGGAGCTAGTCTATGAGTGAGATATGCAAGCGGGGGCTCTTAGTGGCTACGTAACAGAATCTCATGAGTAGTAAGTTGATTGTGGAACTCGTTGAAAGAGACTAGATCAACTCTCATATTGAGAGTAGGAATGGCAGATTGAAATTTCGGTCGAAGATTACGAAAGATGACTACATTGAATTCAGTAAGAGACATTACTCGGCCAACAACAGAGAGTTCATCGACTAATGATTTGGATTTAAGCAAATACTGAGTAATGGATAAATCATGTTATTTTAGTTCCTATAATTCAATGTTTAGTAGTAATTATTTATTTTGAGAAATATAACCAAAAATATGGGCTAGAGTTTGCCAAGCTGAACAGGAAGATGAGATGTTGGTGACATATGCAAATATTTCTTCATAAATACTCCAGGATTGAAGAAACTGATCTTTCTTGAACCAAGTTAAATAAGTTGGATTAGGAATGAGAGTATTTGGATTTTTAGAACTTTGAATGGTAGTTGGTGGTGCTAGATTGGAACCATCAATGAAGCTTGTTAAATCTTATGAATTAAGAAGTGGGAGAAGCTGTGTTTTTCCTGCTAGGCAATTTCTAGAAATGAGTTTGACATAAAACTTTAGTTGTATTGAGGTAGAAGAATAAAGAGAAGAATCAAGAACAAGTTGTGTATTTGTATTTGAAGCCATTTTGGCTCCAATACTATGTCAAGAATGAAATCAGATGTTTTTCATATATGATTAATGTTTATACAAGAGAGAGATATATATATAGAGTACAATAATACAAGTGATAGAGATTGAATGACAATGGCATACAATAAGGTAATAAATAGATGACTAAAAGGTTGTTAAGATTGGTTATGAGCTGACATACCCTTTGTGGAGTATTATTATTTCTCAATTGTGAAATTTCCATTGATATTTTAATTAAAGAATAAATAATTGATTTATGGCTAATTAAAGCCATTGAATGGAGCAGACATATCAACGAATTGCACATTAAAAGAGTTCTATCAATGCGATTAAAGAATATTAATTAAAAATTTCATGATTTGAGTGAGACTTGTTTTGGTACTTCTTGTTGGACTATTATTAATATTATTTCTTTATATAAATATGCTTTTAATTTTCAATCAATGAATATTCATATTTTCCATAAAATTATTTGAACAAAAAAAATCAAATGGTATTTATATACACATTTCGATTTGTAAACAAGTGATTTAATAATTGCCATTTTTTAAAAGGTGTCATGAGTATACAGTTCCAATTTTATTATCATCGAATTATTAGATTATTTAAATTTCCTTGAATTAAACACATATCTTTTTCATGTTCACACTTTTAAGTGTTTTCAAAAAAAAAAAAAAAAGCTATTATATCATTTTGTTAATTCTAGAGTAATTTTAGTAATCTTAAATCTTAATGTATCCAAAATTTAAAATATATTCTAATAATCTCTAATTAATATTTGAAGATGGTGTTTTTCTCAACATCAACTTTATTTGTGGTACGGAATAGATTCATAGTATTGGATTGGAACTAATTTTTAATTTTGAAATTTCTAATACTTTCTATAATTGTACATACGATTTGTGATTTTCTATTATACTAGATATAAATATGTTTAAAAATATCAAACTGACTAATATTTAAAATATAATCTTTTTTTTAATCAATCAACCAAGAGCTATATATATTTATCTCAAAAACTATAATTATATAAAATATATTTGGTTTTGTATGCCATATTAATTGCTCTAGTCTAGTTGTAGCTTTTACTAACATTTTCTCATTTGAAACCGACAAAAAATTTGAATTCCCTTAAATAAGATTTCAGGTTCAAATTTTATGTATAAAGTATTGACTATTTGCATGATTAAGGTCTAATTACCTTTATTTTGACTTTAACAAGTCAATTTTGAGTTACTAAATGTGTGTGATTTAAGTTTGTACAAGTTAGTTCCAAAATAATGCTCATTTGAAGATGTAAAACTTAAGTTTCTCAAAGTGGAGGAATGCTCATGAGTGGAGTCATGACCATGAGCATCCCCACGATCAAAGTCCTTCAAAATTACTCAAGTGAAGTTTAGGACAAAGACCCTCACAATCTCAGTCACAACTGTGAGGCTACCCATGAAGAACCTGCTCACAATTGTGAGGCAATTAAGCTAATTCAAGGATTTCAAATAGTAAACTTCATGATCATAAGCAAGTTACACTCGTGATCAAGGATGATCACAATCACGAGGAAGAGTGGACTAGAAGAGCTAAAGAAGACAGTGACCCTTATGATGTTGGTCACGATCATGAGGGTTGTGATCATGGTCATGATCAAGATTCCACACCCATGATGAAAATAAAGACTGAAGGCAAGAGTGAAGGTAGTACTCTCACAATCGAGGTCACGATCATGAGGGTAGTCACAATCCCCTATCAACCTTCAAATGGTCAGAATCTACTTGCAACGACTATTTTTCTTATATGTTATGATCGTAAGAGGTATAGTCATGATTGTGAGCCTTCGAATTTCTGCAAGATGTTGAAGAAACAATTAATAAAGGAAGAGAAGTTTAGGGATGGTGGATTGGCTTCCTAGTAGCTAGATTCCCATCCTCAACTGTAATACTTGTATCCAAACCTTATTTAAGAGGCTAGAGAATTCGGTTAACAATTATTACTTTGATAGTCATTGTGCTCAAATCAAATTGTGTAAAAATTCATTTATTGAAAATTATTAGGGTGTGAGGTTCTTATTCACTAAAGGTTTGAGTGTTAGCCTTGTAAATCATTTTATAGTAATTGGTTGTAAGTTAGCCACAAAAATTCATTTGTAAAGTTTTGAATTCAGTCTACAAAAACTCTTGTTGTGATCAATTTATATTATAGAATGGTGTGGGGTTAAAAAGCCTAATTTGGGGATAAGTTAGGGGTAGATGTAGATTTGTTGATAAACTGAACTCCTAAAATCACTTATGTCTTTTTTTAATCCCTACCTTAATCTTTTTTCAGTTTCATTCAATTTCTCTAATTTTCGTTTAAATCAAATTAGCCCTATTCATCTCCTTCTAAAATATTTCATTGAGAAAATAAAAGTTGAGAAAATTTTACCCCTTTAGATTTGTTTAGCTTGAACTTCAAATTAATTGTAACTTTTATAATTATCGGTACTGAAAGTATCAAATAAAAAAAAAATCTCATGACTTCCTTGTAATTAACTAAAATTAAGAGTCACCCGCTACATATGGTAGATGAACTTGAAGATGTGGACAAACATAGTTCCATGTTGTCACTTCCACCAGCAACGAAATTGTGTGGCAAGCTAGCCTAAAATATTGATTATCTTTTATCTACTATAGGTGCCCTTCAAGTATGGGCAAGAATTGAATTCATCTGCATTCTATATATTTTGAAATATTTAACAAATAAACAATATAGAAGTGCCCAAGAATCAAAATATTCAACCCTTGAGTATACTAAATTCTTTCTTTATGTTGTAGATATGATCAATGGAATTTTATGTAAAATAATATAAAGTTACATCTAAGTACTGTTATCATATTAAATTTTTTTTATTTCATCAATAGATGAATATATCTCTTATATCAAATGAAAATGTATTTAATGTAAATGGGAGAAGCTGAGGCTTAATCAATTATATATATATATATATATATATATATATATACACTATGGTTTTCATACAGCTGAATTATAGGCGGCTGACAAAAAAATAAATAATTGACTGAAAAATATCCAATAATAATAATGATAATAATAATTTTCTAGTAGACATGACAATAGAGATGTGACTAGAAAATTTTCTTTGTTACGGTCAATATTGACCAAGGACGTCTTGCAATGTAATGCAATGAATGGAAAATAAAGGACAAAATAGGGATCTCAAAGGCCAAACAATTTAGAACAATCAATATTGGACCCAGCTAAGCTTGGCACCATCGCCCACCAACACCCTCGTCCCTATAAACAACTCTGCGGTCTCTTTATGTCTTGATGGTTGACCTAGAGAAAATGTGGGAGCTTTTGTTGGGCAATTTTTTTTGTACTGTGTCACGACTGTTAGTTATTAGTGTTTGTGGGAAGGAGTATTAAATTCTAATTAAGAGTGTGCATTTAAAATTGAACAAAAAACCATACACACATGCCCTTTTATAACACATTACACTCGCAAATGGCAACAAATTGGTTAAATGTACAAGTGATTGCTAAACTTTACATTAATTTTATTTTGGGTTTAAAGTTTAATTTGTTTCTTTTCAATTACCTATCTTTAATTTAAGTTTCATCTGCTGGTGATCTGGTGGTTGTTTAATGACGTGACAGCTGACAATAGAATATTTGATACGTCACTCATGTCTAATCATCAATCTTTAAGGGTTAACTGCAGTGGTGGTTACCTAACTTTACTTTTATTTTTTTTTTTGTCACCTAACTTTGATTTTGTTGCAAAAATGGTACTGTTAAAAATTTGTAGTCCTCTGAATTTTTCTTAAAAACTATTTTAATCCCTCAATCTCTTTATTTTGTCAATTTAGTTTAGAAATTATAAAAAGTTTGATAGTTTATTTCTCCTAGGCTGTGATACCACTCATGATGAGTTTGCTCTTATTAAGCAGAATCAAAATAAGTTTCAAATTTTTCCTTATTTCCTATAAAAGTCTAGAAAATATGGACTTATTTGTAAAAAAAAAAAAAAACTTTAATTCTGAATTAAAATAATAATTATGGATTATTTAGGTACTAGAAAAATTTTTAAGTGATTGCTATGAAATTAAATAGAAGTTTGGTATCTAAAAAGATAAAAAATAAAGTTTGGTAATTGAATTAAAACAAAAATAAAGTTCAGTACTCTCTCGTGCATTAGATGCTAAAAATTGATGATTAGGCATGGGTAACGTGGTAAATATTTCATAAATGTTCTATTATCGATTACTACGTCGTCAAACAATCACCAGGTCACCAACTAATGAGACTTATATCAAAAATGGGTAATTGAAAAGAAATAAATTAAATTTTAGTATTCAAAATGAAATTATTGCAAAGTTTGATAACCACCCATACATTTAACCCAGTAACAAATACATTATACATAAAAGCATGCTAGATAGTAATATAATAATATAGATTATATTATTGCATGGTGAATTACAAATGCATAAATGCATACTAGTACACATACATACATACATATATATATATATATATGCACAATTCATGCATGATGTACAATTTCTTTTTTTTTTTTTTCATTTTTTATTATGTTTTCATTCAATCTCCTAATGTGTAAGGTAAAAGATTTTTTCTTTTAATTTGTTCAGCGCACTGAATTATTTTTAAAATTTTAAATTCAGTTGAAGTTTAATACATTAAAAAATTTGGCATAATACGCCCTTGAAATATTTTGTTAATTAATTTGTTTTTCATTTTATACATGTACTATTTTAATTTCTTGTTAATAAAATGATGTATATACATTTTTGAACTAATTTAAATGTCTATATAATTTTGTTTTAAATTTAAAAAAAAATACTATTTACATATTTCTGAAAAATGTTAATGTATCTATTAACAATAGAATGCATTTATTATATTAAAAATAAAAAATTTAATTATATATATAAATGATAATCCTCAGTAATTTTTCTAATAAAATTTGTACACATGAAATATAAAAATTTTGTATAACCGGAAAATTATTTTTACGAATACGTACCCATTTAATAAAGATAAAACATTGCTAAAACAATTTTTAAATCTCTGATTTATATTTAATGCTTATTATTAATATTTCACACGTTTAATTATAATATTTTTATTTTAAAAATTAACTATGAGTTAGTAACTATTTTTATTTAATTTTATAATATATTTTAATAATTAAATAATTGTAAATTTTTTGTAAAAGAATATTCGATATGTCTGTAATACATAAAAGATGTGTTCAAACAGAAGACGTACAGTTTTTTGGAAAAAAAAATTATCGATACAATATAACATATTTGATATAAACCAATACACAAGGAATTTAAAAATTCTCCAAGACTTTTAACAAGTTTACAATTTTACTTTGCATTGACATTGGCATATTAATGAAAGAGCTTAATTATAATAATATGTATAAGCTGAAGAATACAAGTAACGTTTACTTCAATGCAAGCCGTAGTCCAATCAAGCTGCGCTGGCCATGCATATTACAACCGCTTCTTTGTCTCATCGATCTCAGGTTATAAGTTTTTTCGTGGATTATAAAAAGAAAAAAAAATCCAAACTGAAAGGTTTATTTTTATTTTTTGTTGAGATATATGCCAAAAATCTAATTAATTTGGAATTAGTTATATGCTTTGATCATGCATTTAATCATAAAAAGGATTAATTTTTAATAAAAGGCCGTCCATGTCTAGCTGTGCTCCACCATTTATGTGACAAATAATATTACTTCATTTGCTTTGCTTTTTCTTTTAATTTTTTAAGGGAAGAACTATTTATATAGATCATAATCTTCTATACAATTATCCATATAATTAAATTTTATTTATGAAATATTAATAATTTTTGCTTTCTATATAACCAAATCAAATGCTTGAAATGTAAATCAAATTCCAAACTCATTCATGGATCATCACCTAGCTAATACCTATCTCAAGCTGAATTAGTCCATCATGTGGCGTTGACATTCTAGCAAAGGGCACACAAAATTGCTAATATTTAATTTGTTTGAATTTTGGATATTTGGATTTTAATATAAGAAACCAGACATAATTTTATATTATTTGACTTTTATGGGGTGATGTTATGGGGCTGATGAGGGCTAACGCATGTTGCCATATGTGCATGTATGTGTGTGTGTATATATGTATTAAATTACTTAATTATGGTGTTTAGGATTATATGAAATTAAATAATGCATAGGGTGATGATGATGGCGATGGTGAGGAAATTTTGAATTTGTCTCGTATAGTCCCAAAAGCAGTTGACAGAGATTAGTACCTTTCCAGCATCGCTAATAAGGTGTGTTTTAAAAGTAGAGTGAATGGCATATTTGTAGAAAAAGAGCGTGAGAGGCAAATGTGATTTTTAGGTAAATAATAGAGACAATTGTAATTATTTTCCTTTTAAAATAATTATATATACAGGGGCTGTTCCCCCTCCCAACGGGAAAAAAATATATTTTAAAAAATTATTTTGCCTAATGTTTGGTTTAATTTTATTAAGGATTTCATTTTATTTTAAATTTATTTTCAAATAAAATTTTTTATTTATGAAGTGTGTTTGGTTTAAATGAAAAATGTGACGCCATATTTGGTTTAATTCTATTAAGAAATTTTTTTTATTTTCAAATGAATTGCAAATAGAATTCATTAGATAAGTACAATTTTGATTCCTGTAGTTTTACCTTTTGGCAAAATTAGTCCTATATATTTTTTTAAATTTTTAAGTACCATGTGTTTTACATTTTTTTTACATTTTAGTAATATCATCATTATTTTATAAGATAAATTTAATATAATATTAAATTTCAATGATAAATTCATTCTATATATGATTTACGATCAATCTAACCAATTGGTTATTTTTTAAAATATTATAAATTTATTTTAAAAATCATTTATTTTTATTCATAATTAAATTAAAAATACATCTAAATTTAATTTTTTGTGAGTTTCTTGTAGTTAGATGAATAATATATTACTCATTATATGATTTTAGCATTGAAAATGCATATTATTTTTATATTGAAGCATATATTTTAAACAATATTTGTTAGAAGGTTTCCAAAATCTAAAAAAATGTAAAAAATATGGTATTTAAAAACCAAAAACAACCACAGGACTATTTTTGCCAAAAGGTAAAACCACAGGGACCAAAATTATACTTATCCCAAATTTTTATTAACAAAGTGTGTTTGGTTAAAATAAATAGTTTATGAAATTCATTATAAATAAATTTTATATTTTGTTATATTATATTTAGTATAAATTTAGAATTCAAGTTATTTTTTAATTTTGGTAAAAAATATACCCTTTTAAATAGAAATAAATTTTTGAAAATAAAATAATGAGAATATTTTAGTCATTTTAGAAATATAATATTAAAAATTGTGGAATTTATTTTGAAATTTCACCCATTTTGTTAGAATTTGATAGAGTTATAATTAATTTCACAAATTTAAAAATTTGAAATTGGAACAAATTTTAAAAAAATTTATATTTGTATTTGTAGGTCTATTCACAATCATTTTTTTTATTAGATTATTTTTAAGTATGAAAATTTGTAAAAGTTAAATATGCATAATATTATAAATTATTGAAATTGTATGTAACAATTATTTTTTAAATAATGTAAGACAAATATATGTTAAAGAAAATTCTATGGTTGTTTTGATTTGTAATTTTTTTTATTTTACTTTATTTTAATCACCATTAGATGATAGTGTATTTTACCATGCAACGACAGTCTTATTTTGTAAAAGTTAAAGTAATCATGAAATGCATGTTATGTTAATATTAAATTTTAAATATGTAGAATTAATTGACAAAGAGACTTTGATGAGGAGATGATGTCTCCAATTTTTCCTTTTACAAAAATTAAAATGCATTAAAATCCAATGTGTTTGAAAAAAAAAAAAAGGATTTAGTACATCTTCTAGTCCTTGAATTTGGTTATATTATCAATCGACACTACTCTCTTTCAATTGTTAGGTTGGGAATGAAAAAGAAAAGAGTAATATTATGCCACTCTACTCTCTTTCAATTGTCTACTAGCTTTCAAAGCAAAAGAAGGTTGAAATAACAGAATATTTGCCTTTTCATTGGTTGAAATTCTTGTGTAGAAAAAGGTCTTCTCATTTAGAACTAGTCTAAGTTTAGAACTTGCTTCACTTTTGGACATTTAATGTAATAATAAAAGTATCTTTAGTGCACCGGCATGTTTATTTTTGTTGCAAAAAATTAGAAAAATGAATTAAAGATGTTTAAAGCAACT
>CATIWM010019159.1:0-11344 GCA_949671775.1 Mallotus repandus | reverse complement strand
TAATTAGTGGGCCTAATTCTACATATTTTAATCTAATATGATCCTAACTCTACAAATTATGGAAAAAGAATTAAGTTAATGGGCTAAGTCTAAATTAAATTAAATTAATCTAAGTGGACCTATGTCTAAATTAACTAAGTGGGCCTAAATTATCTCTAACTTAAAATTTAAATGTAATTATGGGCCTAAAAATCAAATTAGTTAATTAAACCCTAATCCTAATTAAATTATTAAACCTATTAGATGAAGTGAATCTAATTAATTAGCCTAAGACCTAAAATTATGAGCTTAAACACAAACAAATATAAAAACATGAAAATTAATAAAATAAAATAAAAATAATCATAAAAAATAAATAAACAAATAAATCATTTAAAACATGATTCTAATGATTTCTAACCTAATTTTAATTAATTATAGGCCTAAAGATCAAATTAATTAACAGAAAAATAAAATAATTAACAAGCACCCTTAATTCTATTCACTTAAATCTAATTCAATTTTAATAAAAACCCTAATTATCTTTATAACCATTGATTTTACTTACCCAATTGAAACCCTAATTACAAATCAATTAATTAAAATAAAATCTACAACACACATATAAGATTTCACTATTCCCACTATTGGGGCTATTACAATAATCTACTAAAAATTAAATTAAAATAATAACACAACTCATAAAACAAAATAAATACAAAAACAACACAAAATAAAATAATAATAATAAAAAATTATGTAAAATTTCACAGGGATTTAATCCATGGCATTCCATGGATATTCATGAGTTTTCTTGATTCAATCATGTGTTCATCCCCACAAAAAACATGAAATAAAATTAAAAAACAGGTTAGAATGAATAAAAAAAAGAAAATTAAATAAAATAATAAAATCAAATAAAAAGAAAAGAGAAAGAAGATGTATGAAAATGATGCAGTATTGATTTGCTCCTCAGAGTGGTGTGAATCACTATTACTTTGAATCAATCTTCCATAGTTGAACTTTTTTCTCAAAAGCCTACTGCTCCTTTAAAACAATACGTAAAAGAGATTTGTTTTTTGGTTCTATGTATGCAGGTGTGTGTGATGCCTCCAAAAAAAAAGTAAAAAAAGGTCCTCCCATAGGAGAGTTAAGTTGGGTTTATATAAAAAAACCCTAGCTAAAAGACATATGCTCCTGTAAGTTAAAAGAGATAAAGTTTTGGTTTAAACAAGACTTTTATTTCTAAAAGGATTTATCACATCATTCCACCAATCAAAAAATAAGAAAAAATAAGTTTTTATTTACTGAAAAAGAAAAAGAAAATAAAAAATAAAAAAACATAAACGGACGCAATCAGAAGAATATAATCCTAATCGGGATTATGTATTTCCAATCGAAAATATATAATTTTGATCGGAACTATACATTTCCGACCGAAAATGTGTAATTCCGGTCGGAATTACATAATTTCGGTCGGTTCATTCAATTGTTTTTAATTATAAAAAAAACCCTAAAAGAAATAAAATCTAACAAATTAAGCCTTTTAAAAACCAATTAAATCCCCTTGACAATGCATCTAAACCTTTTGAGATTTCAAACTTCAAATATTGAAGATCTATTTATAATATTTTCATCATCAAATTCCTCTGTCGCATCCATACTCTAGTTATTCCGAAATTGAGTGTTTACAGTTGCCCTCCTTTGTCGTTGTTTGCTTAACAAATTGTGGCAAAGCAAATAAGCACACAATTTCTTAAAAATATAGAGTTTAGATACCTACAAAGCGTTTGCCTATAACATTGAATCTTGCAACATTGTTTTCATCTTTCCATGATGTAAGCTTTGTGCTGCTACAATCTATAATTGATGGCAAGTTTTAAATACCTACAACCCTCTTATTGTCTACCTTTGATGCTTTGATGCTATAGTCCATAACTGCTCATAATTTTTTGATTAACTGTAATCCTTCCATTACTCACCTTTGATGTTACAATCCATAACTGCTAACATTTAGCTGCAATCTTTTCATTGCTCGCCTTTGATGCTATAGTCCATAACTGCTCTCGTGCAGCTGCAACCCCTTCGTTGCTCACTTTTGATGCTACAGTCCATAACTGCTCGCGTGTAGTTGCATCCCCTTCATTGCTCACTTTTGATGCTATAGTCCATAACTGCTCGCGATTAGTTGTAACCCCTTTTGTTGCTCACCTTTGGCTACAGTCCATAACTGCTCGCGTTTAGTTACAACCCCTTCATTGCTCACCTTTGATGCTACATTCCATAACTGCTCACAAATTTTGATTTGAAAATACACTATACTCGAACGTATAGTGTTGATTTGAAAATACACTATACTTGGATGTATAGTATTGATTTGAAAATACACTACACTCATACGTATAATGTTGATTTGAAAAATACACTACACTCGGACGTATAGTGTTGATTTGAAAATACACTATACTCAGATATATAGTGTTGATTTGAAAATACACTACACTCAGACACATAGTGTTGATTTGAAAATACACTATACTCGAACGTATAGTATTGATTTGAAAATACACTATACTCGGACGTATAGTGTTGATTTGAAAGTACACTACACTCAGACGTATAGTATTGATTTAAAAATACACTACACTCAGACGTATAGAGTTGATTTGAAAATATATTATATTCGGACGTATAGTATTGATTTGAAAATACACTATACTCAGCCGTATATTGTTGATTTGAAAATACACTATACTCAGACGTATAGTGTTGATTTGAAAATACATCATACTCGGACGTATAGTGTTGATTTGAAAATACATCATACTCAGACGTATAGTGTTGATTTGAAAATACATCATACTCGAATGTATAGTGTTGATTGATGAAATTAGCCATATTCCCTATGGGATGTCTAAATGATTGCACTATATTCCCTATAAGACGTCTAGTGAAATGAATTGAAGAAATTAACTATATTGCCTATGGGACGTCTATCTAATTACACTATAATTCCTGTGGAACGTCTAGTGAACTTGTGATTTGAAAATGTGCTACAGTTCCTATGGAACATCTAGTAAAAGAGTGTATGAAAGGTGATATAGATCCTATGGACCGTCTAGCAACTTGTACTATAACTACTGTGTAGTGTCTAGGTAAAGTGAATTCAAAATGTTGTTACATCTACTGTGTAGCATATAATGAAATGAACTTCAAATTTATGTTATAGCTACCATGTAGCGTATAACTGAGTGAATCGGAGTTATAGCTACCACGTAGCATATAACTGAGTGAATGCAATGTGTGAAAAATGCAAACATCACCTTTTGAATTTCATGTCGACCAGAATTTTGTGTTGGTGCTGACTGATTGCTTTGAATTTCTCTGTTGATTGACTTTGATCAGCTGCCTTCATTGCTCGTTGACCTTGATTGACTTGATAGTGCTGATGATGATTCCATATATTAAGTGTATCTTCTTTTGAATTTGCAATTCCTGAAACTTGTTGAAGTTAGTTTCAGCATGATATTGTACAAAAGTGCATTAAATTAAGCAAATTCATCATTTATCACAAGATAATGCGCATTCAACGTATCCTACTAATTTTTTATTTTCATGACTATCATTTATTTGCCATTCGCAAAGTTAGAGATCATTAACCACTTTATGCTGAGAGTGTTTATTTACTAAGTGAAGAGCTGACTTTCACACCTAAATTTAGAGAGAATTCGTTAAATAAAACTTGTAGAAATTGAGCATAAATAGATCAAATTTCGAGGATCAAAATAGTCTTTGAATTATTGATGTGCTTTCTTCCTTATCCGAGTATTTCCCCGCCTTTCTGATATTATTCAGTGTGGATATCATTGGAAAGGTCCTTCAGATACTCATACTCTTCAAGAGCATTAGAGCATTGGAGCTTTTAACGTGGTCCTCTTTTAGTATTCCCCCACCTTTCTCGTATTACTCAGCGTGGATACCACCAGAAGATTCACATTAATACTCTTACTCATTTTTTAGCATTGGAGTAAATTAGAAATGCTTGCTCTTATTTCAATTCTTCTTGTAGTATTCCCCCACCTTTCTCATATTACTCAGCATGGATACCGTCAAAGGATTTTGTACTCTTACTCAATTTGAGCATTGAAGTAGATTGGATGCACATTTATTATTCCAAAGACTGAAATGATACTCTAAAATTCAAGCAATTTATACTACAAATCCACAAATTTAATTTTTTGCATATTCTTCCCCTCGTTCAGGTGTAAAGCGAGCATTAGATTGATTAAAGTTTAGAAACTCCCAGCACAGAGCCGTCAACTAGATATCTAAACTCTGCAAAGCTAATAAAAGAGAGCTATTAAGATCAAAGTTCATGAGATAAGTTCTCACACATGATCTCGTGAACTGGATGAATTTACTTTTAATTTATGAATTTTAGTATGGACATTGCAATTTATTGCATAAACTAAAGGGATAGAGTCTTGTTACTTCCCTTGAGTATTTATCAAGACATTTGTCATACGGGGTGATATTCTGATGAGCGATTGGTGTTTACGTTCTTGACTGTTCTTACTGTTGTGTTGGTTTTTTCTCCTTTTTCATTCTCTTCTATTTTCCCTGCACATAATACTATAAGTTAGTCTGATATGTTTACAGGTGAAGAAATTTTGTCAGAATGCATCATTGTTCCTTTGCAAACTTTCCTTTTTGATTGGGATGATGTCTATGATCACAGGGGTCTTTGAAACTTTGCCACTGAGTTTATCTTGCTACCATTTCCATTGATGTTATAATAAAGACCTTGTTTCTCTCCCTGACATTCCCTACAAAAAGGTTTAGGAGTTAGCGGGCTTTATTTCATGATGAGAGGAATTTCATAGTGCATTTATCTAAAGTATTGAATGCATTCTTCCCTTTTCTGGCCGATAGCTGCATTGCTGGTGTGTTTGACCTTCAGATTAGGAGTTAAGAGAGGTTGAATTCGATGCTTCATCTCTGCTGAAGCAGTCTTGTGGCTGTTAAAAATGCATTCGGGTGCATCTCCTGAAGTGTATTCCTCTTAAGATTACCTAGGATGAGACTTATGTGAGTGCTACCATCAATGATATCTCCCTGTCAGATAGGCCCATTGAGCATCTGGTTCATCTTGATAGTATCGCCCTTCTATTTTCACTCCTTTAGACTCTGACTACTTTTCTGTACTTTACAACACCAATTTTGAATATTAGTAGCGAAGTATTTATGTGACCTTGACTTATCTCAAAGATTTTTTCTACAAAAAATAAGCTTTTCACAACATATGTATGCAAGTGTATACATGCTATGTATGATATGCATTATCCTAACAGGTCTTTTGTTTGGAGTGTAACAACAAGGTTCTTCATCAATAACTTGTTGATTTGAGCGTTAGACACTTCAATGTTGATACTTCTAATGATAGAGCTCCTGATTCAGTTCCTCTAACAGATAACTGACTGAAGGATGAAGTCCATTGTCTAATGATTGCTATATGGATGAACTATTGTTTGTTGCTTGTAGTTCATTTCTTTTTGCCCCCAGAATTCTTCTTCTGACTCCTATATTTCAATGTTCATCTTCAGTTTTTGAGTGCAGACTCACTGTCTTACCTCCAAATTGCCCCTAGAGCTACATTCTACCCCCCGGTTCCTGACATTTTTCTTTTATGAAGATATTGACACTAAGATCATCACTATTCTTAGAGAATGGAGCCAAGTTCATGCCTCTTATTTTGACTGGATTTATGAACACCTTTTTGGAAAATTTCTTGTATCTTCATTATGCAACCAAAATCTTTTATTTTATTATTTTTCTTTCTTTTCTTTTCTCATGCCTTTATTCTTGCCTAAGCTGCCCTTCCAGGTTTTCAACTTAGCAGGCTTGCCCTAACTTTTGCCTAAGCCGACCTTGCGGGTTTTCAACTTAGCGGGCTGAATTTTTCTTTTCTTTTCTTTCTTTTTTATAACTTTGATTACTGAAGAAACTCAATTTACTCAATGCTCATATTGATCTTTTGTCTTACTAATCCCATCAGTTACAATCTCGTGTATTGAAGGTGCAGAGGAGTGTCTGAACTGACTGAGGAGAATTCTTAACACTGAGATCTACTAGACTTGCTCTTAATAGAGGCTGGACAAATTTGGAATTTATAGCTTCAAAGAATCTTGAGTAGAATATGAGGTTTGATGTTGCTGCCATGATTAAGGATAACTACAAGGTATGGGTTACCGCCTAAACTCTCAAGATACAAAAAGACACTTGATTTTATAATCAAAATCATAAAAGGATGACAAAAAGAGAAAATAAAACTAAAATAATGATCTCATAGCTTTGATTTTTTTTAGGTTTCAATATGTTTTGTGTTTCCATTCAGATACTTATGCAATATGATAAAGACGAATATACGATATTTGAATAATAAACTCAAATTCAACTTTATTCATTCTTTAGGGCAAAAATGAGAACATTCATTACATCACATGATACAACTCTTGTATTAGTTAGGCCTTCTGAAATTTTCTCACATAATATTTTTCTCTCATTTTACCTGGCTAACCATTTTATTCAATATTTATTTTCCTTTATTTTTCTCTTTTCACATTCTCTCAAATTTTCTCTCTCTTTATGAATGTTCTTTGAATTTTCATTCGTGCCCATACTGAATAAATCTAGTTGAAATTGAATTTATGTCAAACATGCATATTTGATCAATATAATAATGTACATTATCATCAAGATGCACACCACACAAGTACGCAAAATCAGAATTCATATCATCGATCATTAAAATAAAAGTTCTA
This sequence comes from Mallotus repandus, assembly GCA_949671775.1. Lineage (NCBI taxonomy): Eukaryota > Viridiplantae > Streptophyta > Magnoliopsida > Malpighiales > Euphorbiaceae > Mallotus > Mallotus repandus. The sequence goes on along the minus strand of CATIWM010019159.1, from coordinate 4,544 downwards.
AAGAAACTGAAATGTTATTAAAAGAAAATACAAGAAATTTATTTTCTATTTTAAGTGCTAGGAATGCTAAGTCTTTAGGTGGTTAACAACTATTCTCGACGACCATGGTTCACTTCTGTATTGTCAATCCGCACATTATAACCTTCATTTTCCTCCTCCTCAAATTCATCTCTACATCCAGTAAGCACCATTGTTTTAAGGGGTATGTCACTAAAAGATGAGTTAGTGTAAAATACTTTGTAATTAAACTTGCTTGACGGCTGTCCTAACAAATCTTTAACTCCTTGTTGTGGCTGCTTAGGAGCCTCAGATTTCTCACTATTCAAACTTAATGGTTCACTGTCATCTCCAAATTCATCACCCCATCCTCCAGGTGTGATTAATTCAATAAGGATATCATAAGAAGGTGGTTTGGAGTAAAATACTTTATAATCAAATTTGCCAGAAGGTTGGCCCAATAAATCTTCAACTCCTCTCTAGGATTGTTTAGAGGCATCAGGAATATTCTCATTAATTTCAAGGTCTAGGTCCTCAAAGGAACTTAGTACTTCTTCCTCACTAACTTCTGAATTAATCACCCTGGTGGTTAGGGTGGAACATTTTGGTAGTTTGGGAAAGAATTATTTCTAGTGTTCAGGTTTTCAGGGTCTGTGATTTTTTGAGAGTCTATGAGGATTTGGATTTCATGTTTAAGGTGCATACAAAAGGCAGTAGAATGGTCAGGAACTTGGTGAAATTTGTAGTAACTGTTTGGGTTATAGCCTGGGGTGTTTGGGTTTGGTAGGTTTGGATTAGGTAAAGGTTGAATTAAGCCTTTTCGCATTAGGTGCTCTAGGATTTTAGATGAAGGTCGGTTGAAATTCGAGAATCTCCTGGGTTGTTGAACAGCATGGACTTCCACAACCCAACTGGTATTTCCTTGCTGTGTGCCCCCAATTGGGTAGTTTCTTGCTCCAGTGCTTTTAGTGGTCTTCTTTTTCTCACTTTCAATCTCCTTAGCATGCAACCCATTGTCATAAAGGTCTGCAAATTTTTTAGGGTTCATCATTTGCAACCTTTCAACCAAATTAGGTGACATATTTTAAACAATCATCCTAACCTTATCCTTCTCAGCTAGCTTGTTCTTCATTAATCCCGCCCTATTCATGAATCTAGTCAAGAAGTCAGAAATGATTCATTATATTTCTGCATAGTCAATTCTAAATCCCTAAGAGACACCTCTAACTTGGTGTTATGGTTATACTGCTTCAAGAAAGCAACATATAGCTCTCTCCAATAAGCCTGGACAGATTTCTCTAACCCATAATACCAATTAACAGTCATACCCTCCAAGGATAGTACAAACAACTTGGTAACTACAGACAAAGGAGCCTTTGTGGTGCTCATAGTAGTTGTATATTGACTAAGGTGGATTCTTAGGTCTCTAGTACCATCAAAGTTCTATAGTTGTGGCATCTTGAACTTATCAGGCAGCTTATCTTCCTCAAATTGCATCATATCATCAAAATCAAATGAATATCCCATGCCCTGTGCTCTCATCAATTCTTCCATTTTGGACATCTTCTGAGTTAGTGCTTTCATCTTTTTGGATTCTAGCTCTTGAACTTGCTCAAGCGATTCCCTCTTTGCTTTCTCAATCATGTAGTTCTAAACATCCTCCAATTTCACTTCAGCATTTGGTGCAGTCCTCATTGGTTGCCCCCCAACATTGTCAAGTGGTGCATCTACAATAGGTGGATTAGCAGTAAAAGGAGGTGCTGCAGTAGGTGGTGGCATTAATCCAGCCAAAGCTTGTCTTAGTTCATCTTGCATCATGGCTCTCATATCATCCATCAATGCTCCTTTGATGTCCTCTAGGGTCCAATTTCCTCGTTCCATCTCTTTTTCCTGTGTGATTGGTGTTGGTGTATCTTCCAAGTAAGTCGAGTTGATCGGGCTCTTTTCCAATTTGTGAAGGATCTCTTTGGTTATAGTCTTTGGGCTTGAATCAGTCCTCACCAATCTGCCACCTTTCCATTCTCAAACAGAGGAAGACCCGGATGAATCTATGATGGTTGAAAAATAAAGGGTTAGTATGATGTATGAACTATATGTATGCATGTATGCATGATGCACGTGCTATGCAATAAGTAGCAAATAACAAGTAACCAATTACGTATATAAGTATCAAATCAAGTGTACAACATACATCCTTCCAACCTTATTCCTCCCACACACGTGTTCAATGGTAAGTTTCTTTTCCTAGGATTCTTGATCCTGGCCTTAATATCAATAGGGGATATCAAGAACCGACGCGCATGCCAAATCTCTCAAAGCAGTAAAGCATAGAAATAGTATTTCTAGGTATAAAAGTGTAGCCCAATCTTTATTAGCCCAAATAGGCTTCTAAAGTATGGGCTTGGGCCTTTATAGATAGAAATACCTCATGGCAACATACATAAGCAAGTTGGATAAATCCTAGGGGAAGTTACTAGGCCACTATGTGAGCTGAGTCTGGTGAAAAAAGTCAAGGTTCCCTTAGCAAGATGCCCTCCTTTAAGACTTGAGTTACAAGCCAAGGTCAGAGGGGCCCGACATCCTTTACAAACTCTAAAAAAGACTACCCCCCTTTAGGACTTGGGTTACAGACTCTGGTCAAATGAGCCCGATAATCTATCTTAAACCGAGTTGAGGCTAAGAGTGATTGTTAGCCAATTTATAATCCCAGGAAGCTAGTGGAATCAAGGGACTATAGACCAACACCATCAGCTAGTAGAGACATGCAAAAATAAATGCAATAATAAAATAATTCTAAAGAACACAAGTAGAATCAGTATCTCTTATCCCCAGTGGAGTCGCCACTGTAGACGGCGGGGTTTAGCACACGCCCAAATTTATTGCAATTATGACACAGTTTGAGCTCAGGGCTCTAGGGAACACACTACTATATCACAAAGACATAGCGTGGAGGTGAGGAGTCGCCACCCAAAGTAATAACTTGGACAAATCGAAGGTGGTGATAACTTGATTCTCTAATACAAGTTAGCACCATAACAGGAGTTCTGGATGCGGAATACCAACCTCGTTTAGTCTCGTGTTCATTTAGAATTAGTTTATGAATTACTATCTTATCCTCTAATTACATGCAATTTCATATAAACCCTAATTAAACATCCATCAAACCCAAAGGCAACCAATCATGAAAAAGCATATCAGAAATGCATTCATACAAAGCACATTCAACCCTAAGTTAGTTTAGTCTACATATTTTTAATTAAAGTGAGCTCAATTTACATATTTTAATTTACAAATGAACCTAAAGCTAATGGGCATAATTCCTAACCAATTTTATATAAATGAGCTTAAGTCTATTTATTTTATTTCTAAAATGGGTCTAAGTTTACAAATTATGAAAAGGACCTTAATTAGTGGGCCTAATTCTACATATTTTAATCTAATATGATCCTAATTCTACAAATTATGGAAAAAGAATTAAGTTAATGGACTAAGTCTAAATTAAATTAAATTAATCTAAGTGGGTCTATGTCTAAATTAACTTAGTGGGCCTATTCTCTAACTTAAAATTTAAATTTAATTATGGGCTTAAAAATCAAATTAGTTAATTAAACCCTAATCCTAATTAAATTATTAAACCTATTAGATAAAGTGAATCTAATTAATTAGCCGAAGACCTAAAATTATCAGCTTAAACACAAACAAACATAAAAACATGAAAATTAATAAAATAAAATAAACATAAAAATAATCATAAAAAATAAATAACCAAATAAATCATTTAAAACATGCATCTAATGATTTCCAACCTAATTTTAATTAATTATAGGCCTAAAGATCAAATTAACTAACAGACAAGTAAAATAATTAACAAGCACCCTTAATTCTATTCACTTAAATCTAATTCAATTTTAATAAAAACCCTAATTATCTCTATAACCATTGATTTTACTTACTTACCCAATTTAAACCCTAATTACTAATCAATTAATTAAGGGAAAAGGTGCATTTACACCTCTAATGTTTAAGCCAAGGAGCACATAAGCCCTTTATATATTTTTTTGGATCATTTAAGCACAGATTTAAGTTTTATCTGTATTTTTTACCCTTCTGCTAACGGTATAAAATCTGGAGTATTAACTTTGTTAATGTAAGCTGATGTGGTAGTTAAATGAGTTAGAAACGTAATAGCCATTATTTTTAACCAATGGAGAACCACCAACAACAGCCTTCTTCTTAACCTTATTCTACTTCTTGGGGTTCTAGGTTTGAGCATGGGCGAAAGCGCGAAGGAGCCATCTTCACCGCGAATAATCCAAGGAATGAGGAGCTGACCTTCAACGTATATCTCCACTATGCTCTCTTATGGTCATAGCTTGCGTGCCACCGTAGCCGCCGCCATCAAAGCCCATATAGAACCTCCATGAATAAGCTTGAGAACCCCTCTTTATATTTGAACCCCCAACACATTAACATGAAAACCCCATTAACAATTCAGCAACAACCCCTAAGAAAAAGGCTAGAACTCAGATTTCTTAGAAAGATGATCA
>CATIWM010019130.1:0-21779 GCA_949671775.1 Mallotus repandus | reverse complement strand
TATATATATATATATATATATATATATATATATAAATAAAGATTTTCAATTTTATTGGTTAGTGATAACATAAAGAAAATTCAACTCCTATAAATAAAGGTTAAAGTCCTGGTCAAACGCTGAGTCAGCCGAGCTCAGACCCTGCTTGCAACTTGAAACTGCCCACAAATAAGATAACCTGCAACCTGAAGCCTACGGAATGTGAAGGTCGCCCACTTTCCCCATCAACTCCACTACTGGTTCCTATTTTTACTTTAATATGTTGGCACTAATTCCACTTACCTGAGAATCTCCCTATAGATGGTAACTACTTTGCCTTTATATAGAGTCCTAATCCAACAAGGTAAATCATATCATATCCAATCATTTAATTCCTTTTTACTTTCACATACCTTTTTTAACTTAATCATCGAAGTGGGATCACTAGGATCCCACCTAGTCCCATTCTTACTTTTCTTCTTTTGTAGAGCAAACCCATAATTCATCATTGCCATTAAAGTAAGAGCTCGAGGAGACCCATTTTATCATTAGTGCGGTGAGTGTGGACTCTTATGAATTTAATAATCTTCTTGAAATTACTATGGCATATCACTCAAATGATGATGACACCTCACCACTCACTGGTTCTTCAAGCCAGCACCTCGATAACTCTCAAGCTGCTAACAACAATGAATCCACATTGGAGAACACAACATAAAAAGATGACCTAGCTTCCATTCACTAAGACCTGTTCACTCTTATAAAAAGAGTGGATCAAGCAATGGTCGTGATAGCAAGCACACCTCTAAAAGTAAATGAATCACCAATTCTGAAGTATTGCACTTGGCAAGTCCAGAAGGATAAGGCACCAGTCACGGAGGTGGCAAGCCTAGCCATCTCCAGCAAAAATTCCTTGTGGGATGAGATGATTGATGCTAAGGAAAAGAACATTCAGTTCACTAATGTTAAGGTGAGAAGAAAGTATTAGAAGCAATGAAGAAATGCAGAGCCCTAACACCTGAAGAGTTAGATAAGGACCTGGCGCATACTTCACCTTTGGCCAGGCAATTACTGGAGGTACCTTTCCATTCCAAATTTAAAATTCCACAGTTAGAATCTTATGATGGAACCTCCAATCCTCGAAGCCATTTGGATAAATTTTGTGCCATGATGCATCTTCATACCACGATTGAAGCTTTGTTATGCAAAGTGTTTCTAACTACATTGAAAGACGTGACTCAAGAATGGTATGTAGGGCTGGATGAAGGGTCTATTACTTCATTTTCTCAGTTGGCAACTTTGTTCAAAGTAAGGTTTATCACTTGTATTCCCACCAAGACCGTATCCGCAGACTTGTAGGAGGTTGTGTAGGAGGTAAGTGAAAGCGTACAAAGCTATATCAGTTACTTTAATAAGGTAGTTGTGCAAATTAAAAACATCAGCCAAATTAAAGCTTTAACTACCTTACAACAAGGCACCATGTATGGTAAGTTAATGCATTCACTTTATCTTTACCCTCCTAAAAGCTTTACTAAGTTGATGAGCAGAGCCTAAAAGTTCATAAGGTTAGATGAAGCATGGCAATCCTTAAGACCATAGGGCTGATTCACTAAAAAATTACTTAGAGAAAAAGAAGGTCAAAGGAGCCAGGAAGATAGAGGGAGAGGTCAAGAAGATAGGAGAAGCTTGTATCGACATAGCAACTATACTCCACTCAATACCTCTAGAGTAGAGGTATTAATGTGGGTTAAAAATCAGAAGATAACATCCACTGGCCAAAGCAAATGAGTTACCATTCCATAGGAAGGTGAGATCGGGAGAAATACTACAAATTCTATAGAGATGTGGTTCATGATACTGAAGAATGCAAGCATTTAAAGGAAGAGATAAAGCGATTGGTACAAAAGGAAGCTTTGAACAAATTTGTTTAATCAAGAGCCACATATGACAAACGAATGATAATTAATGAGGCTACAGATAAAGGGACTCAAAAGGAAATAAGAAAAGAACCTGCAGAAGTTATAAACATCATAACGAGAGGAGCTATGCTAAATGATGTGACAACCAAATGAAACAGATATGGAGGAGAAGTAATGTCTATAGGAATCAATAAGCTTCAACCTATAGCACCAGTCATATTCACTTTAAAAGTTGGAAATAAGGTAACATCTTCGTACACAGATGCATTGGTGGTAAAAGGTATAGTCAAAAACTTTATCCTAAAAAGAATGTTAGTTGATGATGGGAGTGCAGTTAATCTACTAACATTTGAGGTGTATGTAGCTTAGGATTGGAGTCCTAATAAGCTTTATCCATTTTATACCCAGCTAATTGGTTTGGGAGGAAACATGTACCTACCGTAGAAGCTACAAACCTAATAGTTGAGTTAGGAGATGAGGGACATATCAGGAAGTTTAAAGTATGATTCATGATTATTGACATCCCTTTTTCTTATAACACAATCATTGTAAGGCCAATCCTGTATGATGTAGGAGCCTGCACATCCATCAGATACTTAACCATGAAAATACCTGTGAAAACTAGCATAGCTGTGGTTAGAGGAAACCCAAAGGCAGTAAGGGAGGCATACCTTTGTACATTGAAAGATGCTTCATAGTCACTAACAGTAGAGACTTTAAATATGCCAAAGCGAATAAACATTAAGCCTTCAGATGAAAAAAGGGAGCTAACACTTTCAACCACAAGTAAAAGAAACTTTTCATTGGCTCGCTTCTGTAAGAGTATGTGAAAGATTAAATAGAGGAAGTCCTAAGAGCAAATAAATAAATGTTTGCTTGGGAGCCCTCTAATATTACAGGAATAAGCCCTGATTTAATATGCCATATATTGAATGTAGATCAACAAGCAACACCTATAAGTCAGAAAAATTAAATCATGTCCTTGAAAGGTAGGCTGATATATCTACGAAAATTGATAAGTTAAAAAATGCAAGCTTCATAAGGGAAATTTTTTACCCTGAATGGTTGGCCAACATAGAATTGGTAAAAAAGCCTAATGGCAAATGGTGACTCTGTGTCGATTTCACAGATCTGAATAAAGCATGTAAAAAAGATTGTTATCCTCTTCTTAGCATAGACCAACTAGTTGATTCTATCATAGGTCATGAAATCTATAGCATTGTAAATGCGTCTGCTGGATATCATCAAATCCCAATGTATGAGAAGGATCAATACAAAATAATCTTTATCACTAATAAAACATATATTGTTATCAGGTCATGTCTTTCGGCCTAAAGAATGTCGAAGCTACGTACCAAAGATTAGTGAACATGATATTCAATGAGATGATAGGAAGATTTGTAGAAGTATATGTAGACAACATGATCATCAAAAGCCTAAAAGCAGAAGATCATGCCAGAGATTTAAGCCAAGTGTTTGAAGTACTCTTAAAGCATATGGTGAAATTAAACCTGGAGAAATATGCCTTCAGTGTGAAAGCAAGCAAATTTTTGGGCTTCATAGTGTCACAAAATGTCAGGGTATAGAAGCGAATTCGGAGAAAATTCATGCTATCATCAACATGACACCTCCAAGAACAATCAATGAAGTCCAAAAATTGAATGGAAGAATTACAGCCTTAAGAAGGTTCATCAGCTATTCAGCCAAAAGATGCATGCCCTTTTTCCAAAAATTGAAAGACTTGAAAAACTTCAGGTGGACAAATGAATGTCAACAGGCTTTTAAAGACCTAAAGAATTTCCTCAACTCCACACTTCTGTTAAGTATACCTAATTAAAGTGAAGTTTTGTACTTATACTTATCTGCCACTAACGATGTTATTGCCTCAGTGTTGGTTAGGGAGGAGGATAATGAACAAATGCCCATCTATTACGTGTCTAAAGTCTTAAGAGGTGCTGAGCAGCGGTACCTGTGATTGAAAAGGCAGCATATGTGATCATTATCTCTTTAGCCAAACTCAAACCCTACTTTCAAGCACATGCAATTATTGTTAGAATTGATCTACCACTATGTAAGGTATTGCAAAAGGTTGAAATCTCTGAAAGGCTTGTAGAATGGGCAATCAGGCTTGGAGAATTTGACATCTGGTATGAACTAAGAAAGGCATTGGAGGCTCAGGTTTAGGCTAACTTTGTGGCAGAAATATCAAACATACAAAAAGAAGCCATGGAGCAGTAGACAGTAAATAAATAAGAATGGAAGCTTTATATAGATGGAGCTATGGGTTCAAAAGGAGTTGGAGCTGGCATTGTTCTTCAAGGCCTAGAACGGGTAAAAATAGAATACATGGTACATATTAACTTTCTTGCCACAAATAATGTTACAGAATATGAAGCCCTTATTGCAGGGCTAAGGAAGTACGTGCAGAATGCTTGCTGATACATTCTGACTCTCAACTTTTGGCTAATCACATAAAGGGAAACTTTTCCACCAAAGAGCCACAGATGATAAAATATTTAACAGCAGTTAAACAATTACTGCAGGAAATGGAAGAAGATGCAAGAGAATGGATCCTGGAGCAAATATCCAAGGCTGGTAACATGAAGGAAGATACTTTGGCAAAGATTGCAGCCCTAGATGCATAACCCCCTAGAGGTGTTTTCAAAGAAATCCTGTGGCAACAAAGCATGGAAGAGAAATAGGTTCTTGTAACAGTTGCTGAAGATAACTGGATGACTCCTCTAATCAAATACATGTCTAAAGGTATTCTTCCTACAGAAGATAAAAAGGCTAAGAAAATTATTCATAAATCTGCAAACTATTCTTTTCTTGATGGAATTTTGTATAAAAAGATCTTATAACCAACCATGGTTGAGATGTATCTCTGTAGATGAAGGCACCTATATGTTGACAGAAATACATCAAGGCATCTACGGAACTCATGAAGTTACAGACTCCTTGGCAAGAAAAGCAGCTCTATTGACCCATAATGCTTAAACATGCCAAAGACCTACTCAAAAGATGTGAAAAATGCCAAAGCTTTAGTAGGGTAATACATCAGCCTAGTGCCTGGCCTTTTGCTCGGTGGGGTATGGAAATCTTAGGTCCTTTCCTAATTGCCACAGGTCAAAATTCCTAGTGGTGGCCATACATCATTTCACCAAATGGGTGGAAGCTAAACCTTTAGCCACTATCACACCAGGTAAAATCAAAGACTTTTTCCATAAAAGCATTATTTGCAGATTTGGTAAGTTACATGTTAATCATGGATATTGGAAAGTAATTTGATTGTGTGGATTTCAGGAATTTTTATGTTGATCTAAACATTGAATTACGTTTCTCCTCTATAGCCCATTCGAAAACCAATGGAATGGCAGAAGTTACCAATCGTACTATCCTTCAAGGCCTCAAAAAAAGGTTGGATCAAGCTAAAGGGTTATGTGTAGATGAGTTGTATAGCATCACGTGGGCTTACAGAACTACACCTCGAGCTTCCACATGAGAAACACCTTTCTCATTAACCTATGGAACTGAAGCAGTTATACTTATGGAGTTTGAAGTCCTAAATTACCAAGTCATACATTTTCATGAGCTGAAGAATGAAGAAGCTTTGAAGGTAACCCAGACCTTATGGAGGCAAAGCCAAAACAAGCAGTAGTTCGAATGGCAGCCTATAGGCAAAAAAATGGAAAAGTATCACAATCAAAAAGTAAAAAAGACAAGCTTTGCTGAAGGTGATTTAGTGATGAGAAAAATGGAAATAACCAAAAGAAATGCATGCACTAGGAAGTTAGGAGCTAATTGGGAAGGTCACTATAAAATCATCAAAGTAATAGGACCTAGCACTCACAAACTTCAGAACATGGAAGGAAAAGACCTGCCAAGAACTTGGAATATGGAAAGCCCCAAAAAATACTTTCAATAAGCTACCTTTGGATTAAAATAGAAGCTTTGAATTATTCATGTCATTAGTACTTTCGTATAGGTTGGTAAGAGCAATTCCCTAAAGTAAGGTTAATTTACCCTTACAGTTGCTTTCAATTCCCTAAGAAGGATAAATTATTTTAAAGTCCTAATGTAAATACATTTGATTATCAATGAAAGTATCTTTTTCTTTATCTTTTGGTCTGTAAATATTTATGTTTTTAAGTTATACAACTCAAGGTAAAAGTACAACTTTAAGTGGTGAAAGATACTTTACCGCCATAGGTAATAGCCTATGGGTATTTTTGGCCCCTTGTGCACACATGAGTAGGCCACCGTGGATACCTCCCCCATGAGATTAAAATAATTAGAAAGGAGCTTAAGGCAAACAATATGCCCACTAAAATAATGAACCAAAAATATTTAAACTTATAGTACTACTGAAGGATAAACCTATAAACATATTATAAACCTAAATAAATTTAAAACATAAAGTTCAAAAGCATCAGGTGCATCACACCAATTAAAACATCCAGATAAAAAGCAACAGTAAATATAACACTGTAAATATTGTTCATAATTAGAATAGAAATATGAAGAAATCATTGGGCATGATTATTGCTAGAATCTACATTGACAATGTATTTACCATCGCTAGTTGCTGGCTCTCCTTTGTCTGGAAGATCAAGATCAACTTCATCCACAAAACCAAAATCACCCTCAGGAAAACACTTTTGACACTTTAAAATAATCCTTGCTTTATAGTCAACAAGGATTTGCAGCAGGTGTTTTGTTGTAGCAGCTTCTTGCCATTTGGCTTGATCTAACTCCCTGAGCAAAGAAGCTTCTTTCTCTTCAAATATTGTAGCCTTTTTAATGGCAGTAGATAGCTCCTCCTCCAAGATTCTAATCCTTTTCCTGAGATATTTTAGTCCTCAAAGCTTTTTCTTATTTCTTCTCTAGATCTATCTTTTGCATGTTTACCTCAATGGTAAGATTGTCAATCTCATTTCTATATGCTTGTGATCTTTTAGCAAGTAAGGACAAGGATTTTAACACTTGTAATTAAATCAAGATATTAGATATCAATAATTATAGAACATTGCAAATAAAAAAGCATGCATATAATAACCTATAGAAGTTGGCATCTCCTAGAATTGATCAAGTCTGCATTTTATTGGATAGAAAGATTAGACTTATCTTGTGGTAGCAGCAAAAAGGTTAAAATTGTGCCAGAAATAGGAGATATGCGTACATAAGCCTTTGGACCATATTGCTTGTGCAGAGAAGAATGAACCTTCGAGACCGAAATTGCTTTAGTTGAAACTATTTTATCTAAACTCTCAGAAAATTCCACCTTTAACTTTTTTGAAGGAGGCAGACTCAAAGAAAAATCCTCCACAAGATCAAAAGTAAACATCTTAAGGACTTGTTAAAGTATCTTGCTTCCTAGAAATGGTCTTTTCATACCCTTTAGGAACTTGGGTTTCAAGAAGGCAGACTCAAAAACAAATCCTCCATGGGATCAAAAGTAACATCTTAGGACTTGTTTAAGCATCTTGCTTCTTAAAAATTATATTTTCAGACCATTTAGAGCTTAAGTAGTTGAAGTAACACCCGAAGCCTTTCACAGCTTTCGCATCTCGTTAAGCTTTTTATAATCCATATTTGTGGGTAAAACACCTTATGAATATAATAAATTAATACATTTCTCCCAAAGAAACACAAAGAAGAAATTAAAATACCATCATCAATAGGGTGACTTTTCTTTTTCCCCTTCCTTGGATCTATCACGTTACCAAGAGGAATTTTTGCCTTGATCAAGGCATAAGCGTCTATAAGTCTGGGTTGTGATAACTTAGGAATTTTTGCCTTTCTTCAAGGCAAGCTCATTTTTTGAATCATAGGATGTGGTCCATCAAGTACTAAACTTCCAATCAACATCACTCTCTAAAATGAAAATTTTTTCTTTCCAACGTTTTTGGTTATAAGAAAATTTGCCTAAAAGCCCTTTAGAACGAGGGAGAAGATAAGGAGGAATTTCTCAGTCAACAAGGGTGTAAAGTGACTTGATGATCTTGTAATGAACAGGAATTTTGTGCTCTACAAACAACAGGCCCAAACCTATAACTATCCTCCAACTATTTGGGTTTAATTGACTTAAGGTAATGTTGAAATTTTTCAACACATAAACATAAAATGGAGAAAGAGGAAAACTCAGCCCTGCCTTAAGGATTTCCTCATAAACCAAAATGTGTTTAGGGATAAGATCATCATAAATCCTAATTGAGGAACCTGGAACATGCATCCTATAAGAAAAAGGAATCAAATAGGTTTTTCTCAGCATCTCTAAGTCACTTGCATCCAAAAAATAGGGGAAATCTATAGCTTCAGGACCCCTAATAGAACCGACAATATCACTGGCCCTTCACCAACCTCTATAGAATTAAATTGAACCCTAGATTTACCACGAAGGCGAGATCTGGTTCTATTGGCAAGCCCAAAGGGAAGAAACCCTAAGTGACTTTATTTCTACCACACTTAAACTATCGAAAGAGGAGGAAGAGGAAGGCGATTTCACAGTGTCAACCATGAATAAAAAAAAAAGAAAGAAAAAGAAGAAAGCACTTACAGTTCAGGGAAAGACAAGAAAGGATTTTTCTCTATGAGGAAAATGCTTTTTTATCTCCCTTCTGCAAATATAAAGTAGTATTGAAAAGTAACAATTTTGCAATAAATAAGTCTCTTAAAAACTGCCTGCACTTGATACGCGTGGCAGTTTAAATTTAAAATTCGAAATGACAACTTATTGCAATAATCGATAAATTTAAAATTCAAATTTTTGTTATCTGTGATAGGTGGCATGAAGACAAGTAGTAAGTAACTGACACAAGACTTCCTGTAGCAATACAACTTAAACGTTTATCTCAACAAAAGTGGCAGATAAAACGGTTTGTCACCTGTAGAATTACAAACACAAGTTACGGCGCTTCCAGCTTGCGAAACTTATTCCAAGAAAAGAGGACTTTTCAAAAATAATAATAATAATTAATGATAAACAAAACAAAGGAGGAAAGAAAAAAGCCAAAAATGGAGATTTTTTTACTTTTTGGATGGGGGACAGCTGATAACATAAAGAAAATTTAACTCCTATAAATATGGGTCAAAGTCTTAGTCAAACACTGAGTTAGCAGAGTTCAGACCCTGCTTGCAACCTAAAACTACCCACAGATAAGATAACCTATGGCCTAAAGCCTGCAGAACGTGAAGGTTGCCCACTTTCCCCATTAACTGCACTAACAGACTGATTCCCATTTTTGCTCTAACATGTTGGCACTACTTCCACTTACCCGAGAATCTCTCTACAGATGGTAACTACTTTGCCTTTATATAGAGTCCTAATCCAACAAGGTAAAACATATCATATCCAATACTTTAATTCCTTTTTACTTTCAAATACCTTCCTAACTTAATCTTCAGGATGAGATCACCAGGATCCCACTTAGTACCATTCTTACTTTTCTTTTTTTACAGAACAAACTCTACAACCAATCACAATTCATCATTCCCATTAGAATAGGAGCTCATGGAAACCCCTTTTATCAGTTAGTATTCATTAAAATTAATTTTTTTATTAATTTATAGGACTTAATTGTACTAAAAAAAGTTACATAATTTGATTGTACTTACTAAAGGTTCAATATGCCTAAATTTCTAAAATAGAAATTCCAATTTGAAACCAAAAAAAATATAGTCCAATGTAAAATTAGGACAAAATGTGGAGGTCCAATTTACACCTTTTCCATAAAACTTTTTGATATAGTATGGTTGTAGAAATTTTTTTATTTTTGAATTCCTCGTGCCATGCATGTTCCTAGATAATAGATTGCAAGGTTATATGTTTTTCTTCTAATTTTTAAATGAAACAAGAAATAAATAAATTTATGATTTATCAATGAGTTTCATTATGTGTATACTGCATTACTAAAATAAGTTTTTCATCAATAGTTCATGGAAAAAAAAAAAAAACCAGTGATATTGGCTGATTTTGGCTGTAAATGGTGGATGCAATTCCTAATATCATACGTGATATAGCTTTTCCATAGTATTAAAAAAATTATATATAGAACTTAAAATATAAATAAAAGCACAAAGGATAATGCACTTTTTATATCCATCCTTGAAAAATTTTCGACTGTTATTTATTTATTTTTGTAATTTTTAACAGTAAAAAAAAATTATGTCAAAGTATGAGAACTATTATTGTTGGATAGGGAATTAAATAGAAAGAAATTTGAAAGTATACGTAAATAAGTAAACCAGCAAAAGTTCAGGGACCTAAAATGAGCTTTTGTTGGGTAGCAATTAGCATATATTTCTCATCCAGAGATGGAGAGAGCAATAAGAGTTGGGAAAAAGGAAGGCCATGGCAGTAGCTACAGAGGTTCACATGAATTTATTATTTGCAAGAAGGGGTGCTCAATTATTGTCTAAGCTGCAAAGGAAACCTCTCAGACCCAGTTATCCCACAAAGAAGTTGAACCGAAATTTCATATTCAGCAACAATCTCACTGCTAATCGTACAATAATCAGTTGCTGCAGTACCATTACCAGCAGCAGTAGTAGTGGCAAAGCATTGGAGGCAGAAGAGATAAGGAAGCAGTACAAAAAGTGGTCGTGGAAGGGACAGTACTCAATCAATTACTTTGTTTCTGACAATTCCAAATCTCCTGGCCCTCCTCTTCTTCTTGTTCATGGCTTTGGTGCCTCCATTCCCCATTGGCGAAGGTCACTAACTTCCTCTCTCTCTCTCTCTCTCTCTCTATATATATATATATATATATATTTTTGCAGTTAATTATCATATATTGAATTCTCGTAATTCAGGTTAGTCACATAATTGCTATCTACCTCTTGACCCAAAACCTTTAAGGCATTAGGATTATGGGTTCTTCTCACTTATATATTCCTCACGCTCATGTCTTTCTAATGTGGATTTCTATTCACACTTATCCCAGTATGCTTAATAAGTGAGAAAAAAGTTTGGAGGTATCGAACTTGTGCCTATATTTTCTTGCCTATACATTCATGGCTTTTCCAGGAATATTGCTACATTGGCACAAAGTTACACTGTCTACGCTGTTGACCTTCTTGGCTTTGGTGCTTCAGATAAGCCAAAAGGTTTTTCATACACCATGGAGGAATGGGCGCAGGTACTGATTTATCCAACTCATGAAAATCACTATCATTATGTTTGAAAAAATTTCACTTGTGGTATTGTGTACAGTTAATTTTGGATTTCATGGAAGAAGTCATTCAGAAGCCAACAGTGCTCATAGGGAACTCCGTTGGAAGTCTTGCTTGCGTAATTGCAGCTTCAGGTTGGTGAATGCGCGCCGCTGCTGAACAACAAAATTACTGCTGTGCGCCTGGTTGGGCATATGGAAGCTATGGTTTTCCCCACTAACTCTTTTTTTTTTTTTTTTAAATACGCTCTATGCTACCAGAATCCAGTCAAACTTTGGTTCGAGGGCTTGTGCTGTTGAATTGTGCTGGTGGCATGAACAACAAGGCGATTGTAGATGATTGGAGGATCAAGCTGTTGCTGCCTTTTCTTTGGCTGGTTGATTTTCTATTGAAGCAACGAGCAATTGCTTCAGCAATCTTTGAGCGTGTAAAACAGAGGTATACTTGTATTCATTTCAGCTGACAGGTACTACGAAACAAAATCCGAGTATAAAAGTGATACATTCTTCTAAATGGGTGTGGCTTATGCAGAGATACACTGAGGAATGTTTTATTGTCTGTTTATGGAAATAAGAAGTCTGTGGATGATGAACTTGTAGAGGTACTTCTAACTCTTAATCAGTTAGTACCATTATTCTTGTGTAATGGAACATATGATAAGAATTGTGTCTTGTAACATGAGAATTACAGATCATTAGAGGACCTGCAAATGATGAAGGGGCACTTGATGCTTTTATTTCCATAGTTACAGGGCCACCAGGGCCAAACCCAGTGAAGTTGATGCCAAGAATTTCCATACCTGTGCTAGTTCTATGGGGTGATGAGGACCCATTCACACCTATAGATGGGCCTGTTGGTAAATTTTTCTCTTCTCTTCCATCACAATTGTCAAATGTTACTCTTTATGTATTGGAAGGGGTTGGACATTGTCCCCATGATGACAAACCTGACTTAGTCCATAAAAATCTGCTTCCTTGGCTGTCCCAAGTTTCTGCTTTATGAACGCCATTTTGTGTGTTTCCAACAATTCATTGTACATAAGCTTATATAATGAGCAATCAATTTCTTCAAGACTTGTGGAAAATAACGAAGGACTTCTCATGGAAAGGGAAATTGCTTACAACTTTTCATAATTCTCTGATCTAGAATCGACAGCCTCAATTTATTTTGGTTGGTTTACATTACAGAATAGTAATGTGTAGTTGTGGAATAACTTTCTTAGCATAAATGTCACATTTAGTTAAAGTGAAATTGAGATTGTAAAACAGCAATTTCCTAAAATTTGTACCTGTTTGTTTACTAGCACTGCTCCATTGTTAATATAATTCTTAATTATTTTTTTTTACATTTTATGTTTTTATTGGTGGAATGTGGCTATAAAATAAAAGTTTAAAGGTGCAGTGAAAAAATAATTTAATCATGAAATAGATCTTATGAAAGTTTAAAAATAAGGAAAAATGATAATCTCAACTGATAGAGGTGTGTCTTGTCTTTTTACATTAATTATGTAAATTATTGACTTAATGTATTTTAATACATTTTTAAAATTTTTAAGTGTGTAAATATATATGTATAATTTAAAGGAAATAATAATAAAATTAGAGATATTTTATTATTATTTTATTTTATTTTTAACTTTTACCTTTTTATAAAAAAAAAACACATAAATTATTTTTTTTTTCTTTTCTTCTTCTTTTTCTTCTACCATTTTTCCGTCTGACCACCACCACCCCTACTAACGACCACCAGCCACCACCTGAAGCCCAGCAGCCCTCCTTCTACCGGCCGACCACCATCAGCTGTCCATTTTCTTCTTTTTTCTCACTTGGCCGGAAATTGCTTTTCCTCACCGGTACCGTTTCCGGCCACCTCAGCCGGTGAGGTTGGTCTATTTTTGAAGCTCGTCCTCTGGGCATCTCAAATCTTCCAACTGTTTCGAGTTTCGACTCCGGTAACTATTCCATTTGTTAATAATTCGATTTTTAATATTTTGAATTTTTTGTTAATTTGAACTTAAATTTAATTTTATTTGAGATAATTGCTTTTAGGACTAATTGTTGTCGAGATTGTGAGCTATCTAAATATGATTTTTATTTATTTTTCTGAAAATGTTGAATTTTTCCGGGTTCGGGGTTACTTTTCACGACACTGTTCCGGACAGTCCCTGGTTGGAAAATTTTTATATTTTTAATAAATTCTTTGTTGTATTTTGAACAAGTTTTGTGAAGAAAGTTTATTGAAATTATGTCTAGAATTTTTATTATGAATTTTTGAAGGTTTATGTGAAAAATGAATTTTTGAAAAAATTAGTATAAATGAGTAATTTTTATATCTTAGTTGAGATTATTGTCAATTATTATATTTTGGACAGTTTTTGAATGATAAATAGTATTAAAATAATTTTTATGAATTATTTACTATTTTTAGCTAATTATTAGTAAATTCCGGAAAATTATTGGAATTTAGCAAATTATTTGATTTTAATTGAAATTGTTATTAATTATTCGGTTTTAGACTATTTTTGATTAATAAATGTATGAAAAATAATTTTTATAGTTATTTTCAATTAATTGTTAATTAGTGATAATTTTAGAAAAATATATACGAAAAAAAAACTTATTTGTTATTTTTAAGCTAAATGAGTATTTTGTTATTTTTATGATATTAATAAGTGATTTTAGTAATTATTTACAATTCATGCTAATTTAATTGCAAAATGGAATTTTATTCCATTTATGAATTTTATTCGCAAAATATTATTAAAAACTAGAATATTATCATTTATTTGGAAAATATATATTTTTAATACTTTTGAGATATTTTGGTGATTTGAGAAATTATTATATTATTTTATTGATTGTGAATTGTGTTGGTTCTCGTTTGGGCAATGATTGTAGTTTGGGGGCCCAACCCGAGAAGTTGAATTGTGAATCTTTTAGAAGTGTGTTTGCGTGCAGGAATGACTCTACTTTTAGTAGAGAGATGTCCGTTTTACAAAGGAGACTCTGTCAAATATTCGGTAGATTTCTCATAAAACGTGACATCGGGTTGGTCTTAAGTATTGAGTTTTAGTCGAGTCGGATCTTAGATTGAGTCGTTCTTTAGAAATCTCTAAAGTATAAAATTAGGAATTTATTTCTAATTATTTATTTATTATTATTTTCTTTTAGCTGCACCGCGTGCTAGGCCTTCCGGACCGGGCCAGCCGAACCGGAATAGAGGAGCGCACACCTGTGAATTGTTATTATATGTATGCATGACATGTAGAAATATATTATTGGCATCCATGGTTTAAATAAATATGAATTTTCATATGCTATATTGCATTAATTAATTATTATCACATTATTATATATATATGTTTTATATATATAAATGCCATCATTATTTGTATATTTTGGATGTCGTACATATTTTATATAATTTCAACACTTTATTTAATATAATTATTTATTTATTTCGAATAAATATTTTTGGATGATAGCCGTAGAACGTGCCATCTAGTGGGTTACACTAGGACTTGCGCAATAGTACGTTAGATGCTAGAAAATGATTTATTGATTGATGATTAAATGATATATTGAGAATTTTGGTTGAGAAGCGTGAATGCTGTAACTCGGTTGACTTAGTGTCTCGGGGCCAGTCATGCCAGCAGTGAGACTGCGGGAGCTTGGTTGACTCGATGTTTCGGGGCCAGTCCAGTCTCAATTTAGAAAAAAGAAATATTTTGGTATTTAAGTGAGCCTGATGGCAAATAAGGATTATGTGATTTGAGGATGCGAACTTTTTAGGGTTCTGCTCCGATCCTCCAACAAAATAAATCATGAAAAATATTTTCAAGCATCTGTGTGGATTGTATGTATATTTATATAAATATAAATATACGAATATTATTATCGATGCTTGTGTGTACGTGCATTAGGTTACATGCATATATATAATATGATTCACTCAGTGAGGTCTGACCCTCCTCAATTATTTTTCAGAATTCTTCTCGTCAGACCCCTATTAGTAGTAATCTTCGTCAGACTCTTTCTTTCCCGACTGACTTATGTAAATTTTGAACTGTCACTTTCCTTATATTTTATTAGACGCTGCAGTTGTAGTATGTGATGTTTTAGACTGAGATTGTGTATTTGAATATTGGTATAAATATTTTGTTATGATATGATATGGAGTTTTCTTTAAATTATTAAAAGTTTTAATTATGAGGTATTTTTATATGTTTGTTTGATGTTAAATTGTGTTTAAGGCTTGCTATGGGTTATGGATTCGTGTGAATTCCCGTTCCCGCGCCGGTCATGACTCCCGAGTTTGAGTCGTGACAAAGTTGGTATCAGAGCCTAGGTTTAGTATTGTGGACCTAGGTTGCTAGAGTTGAGTTTTCTTTGAAACTACTGCAGCAAATAGGTCTGATTACGTCTTTGAAAAGTCTTCATTGCTTTTAGTTTTCCGCGTAACCGTTAGGGTGTATGTTGTTGTTTAAGGTTTTGTTTGTATTTATCTTTTCAAAATGAGGCGAGCACGAGTTGCTCCACGGTTGATGACGCCTATGATGGTGAGTCTTATCAGGATGAGGCTCAAGACCCTGAGCCGCCAGTTAGGCAAAGGGGTAGAGGTAGAGGTAGACGTGGAAAAGCAGTAGGTTGCCATAGGCAAAGAGAGCTACAGGATGAGGAACCTGCAGACCAGGAATTTGTCGAAGTTGCCTTTGCACCTAGACTTTAACAGGGTGCAACAGCTATGCCCCAAGCCATACCAGCTATGCAACCTCCACTTTAGCAGGGTATGTCAGACTAAGAGGCAGCATTGTTTTACGCCAGGGTTAGTAGGATATCATTTGATGGAACGTCAGATCCATTGGATTTCCTTCACACGATCGAGTCGAGGACTCAGACTACTCATATAGATTATCAGAGGATACTGATCGTCGAGTTATCAGTTGAGGGGTCAGCACTGGATTGGTTCGTTCAGGTCATCCAGCCTCTTATGATGACTTTTACCTGGGCTCAATTTAGAGAGAGGTTCATGAGACACTTTGCCCAGAGCCTTTGCGGATGAGTTACAGACTCCGGCTGACAAACATTTCTAAAGGCGACGGGTCAGTAGAGGAGTACACCAGAGAGTTTCTCAGACTTGGTCGGTATGCTGAGGACTTAATGAGAGAATAGTATTTTGCAGTCACTACCTACATTACTGGATTGGGTTCTACGTTCGCAAGGATGCTGACTACATGCATGACTCTTGAGTTTGTGATAGAGTTAGCCAAGGAGATAGAGCTTAGATTGATCAGGCAAGGAGCTATAGCTGATTACTATAAGATGGGAGGTGTTCAGGCAGGAGGATCTTAAAGCACTCCGTACACTACATTTCAGATTGGCTCTAGTAGTCAATAGATAGGATTTGCTCAACAGGGCCAGAGACCTCAGGAAAGAGTTCATAGGAGTAGCAGGCATGGTCGCAGTAGAGCTTGCAGACCAATTAGATTTGGTTTTGGTGCTACCAACAGTAGCAGCGGCCAAAGTTTCGGTTATGGCAACACAGGATCTGCAGCCAGTGCTTGCCAGATGTGCGAGAGAGTCCATCAGGGACAGTGTTATATGGCTCCGGGAGCATGTTTTCGATGCAGACAAACGGGACATTTTGCCATAGTGTGCTCTTATTCTGGATATCAGCAACAGTTTTCGCAGCATTTCACTGCTAGTGCAACTCCAACTCCTTATCAGCCGCCACCAGCTCAGTATCAGAGTACCTCATAGTTTGTGGCCTAGCAGGGGCAAGGCAAAGGAGGCAGAGGTAGTGCGAAAGGCTTTGGTCAGGCTTCTACCAGCCAGCAAGGAGGCAGAGGACAAGCCAGAGTCTTCACTCTTACCCAGCAGGATGCTCAAGCATCCAATGTCGTTGTCGTAGGTACACTCCCGGTATGTTTCTTTAACACTAGATTCTTGATTGATCCGGGTGCTACTCATTCTTTCGTGTCCCCTATTTTTACGTCGAAGTCGGGTTAGCAAGCCGCGAGAGTAGTAGTTCCTTTATCGGTTGCCACACCTCTAAGTGACTCGTTGGACACCAATGTTATGCTTCCTAGGTGTTCGGTGTTGGTAGAAGGAAGAGAATTGTCAGTGGACTTGGTGTTGCTAGATGTGATGGATTTCAATGTGATCCTTGGGATGGATTAGTTGTTTTAGCACTATGCCACTGTTGATTGTCGGAGTAAAAAGGTGATTTTCAGAATTCTGAATGATGAAGAATTTAAGTTTGTGGGTGACAAGAGTTCTGCACCTTAGAATCATATCTCCGCCATTATGACTAGGAAGATACTGAGAAAAGGATGTCAGGGATACTTGGCATTAATTAGGGATACTACAATGGAGAAGACATCCATCTCAGAAGTTCCAGTAGCATGTGAGTTTCTAGATGTCTTTCTTAATGAGTTACCAGGTTTACAACCTCACAGGGAGATCGAATTCTATATTGATGTGGTTCTAGACACAGCTCCTATCTCTATGTCACCTTATAGGATGGCTCCTGCAGAGTTGAAAGAGTTAAAGGAGCAATTGCAAGATTTGCTGGACAAGGGTTTCATTAGACCCAGTGTTTCTCCTTAGGGTGCACCAGTCCTGTTTGTAAAGAAGAAGGACAGTACACTTAGATTGTGCATTGATTACAAAAAGCTGAACAAGGTGACAATTAAGAATAGGTATCCTCTTCCGAGCATAGATGATTTGTTTGACCAACTTCAGGGTGCACAGTTCTTCTCCAAGATCAATTTGAGGTCGGGTTATCATCAGTTACAGATCAATGAAGCCGACATTCCATACTAGATATGGCCACTATGAGTTTCTAGTGATGTCCTTCGAGTTAACTAATGCACCAACTGCTTTCATGGATCTGATGAACAGAGTGTTCAGACTATTTGTGGATTAGTTTATAGTAGTGTTCATTAATGATATACTAGTGTATTCAAATAGTATGAAAGAACACGTATATCACTTAAGGACAGTACTACAGACATTGAGAGAACATCATCTTTATGCTAAATTCTCGAAATGTGATTTCTAGTTGAAGAGTGTAGCATTCCTTTGACATGTAGTGTCTAAGGATGGTATTCAGGTTGATCCACAAAAGATTGAGGCAGTATCTGAGTGGCCTAGACCGACAACAGTCACTGAGATTCAAAGTTTCTTGGGTTTGGCAGGGTACTATAGGCTATTTGTTCAGGATTTCTCAAGGATTGCAGCATCTATGACCTGCCTAACTCAGAAGAATGTGAAGTTTGTGTGGTCAGAAGCTTGGGAGAATAGTTTTCAGCTTCTGAAGGAGAAATTGACCACAGCTCCATTGTTAATTTTGCCTAATGGAGAGGACAAGTTCACTGTGTATTGTGATGCTTCCAGAGCTGGCCTAAGTTATGTGTTGATGCAGAATGGTAGGGTAGTAGCTTATGCTTCCAGACAAATAAAGAAGCATGAACAGAATTATCCTACTCACGACCTAGAGATGGCCGCAGTTATCTTCGCTCTCAAGATCTTGAGACATTATTTGTACGGGGTAACTTGTGAGATTTACACTGATCACAAGAGTTTGAAGTATATCTTCCACCAGAGAAATCTAAACTTGAGGCAAAAGAGATGGTTAAAACTTCTGAAGGATTATGACTGTGATATTTTGTACCATCTAGGCAAGGCTAATGTGGTAGCAGATGCCTTAAGTAGAAAATTCTCGAGTAGTCTTGCTCACATTAGTGTGGAGAGAGGACATTTGATCTAAGAGATGCATCAATTAGTGGATCAAGGATTGATGATGAAAATAAGCAGATCAAGTGGACTGCTAGCTCAGTTCAAAATCATATCAGTGTTGAGGAATAGGATCAAGGCAACTCAGAATTGAGATCCTTTCTGGTAGAACTTGTGGAGAAGATTCGTGAAGGGAGATTCACTGATTTTAACCTTGATGATGAAGGTATTTTGTGGATCAGTGGATGATTGTGTGTTCCTGATGTGGATAATTTGAGGGAAGAGATCCTAGAAGAAGCTCATTATGCAGCCTACAGTGTACATCCAGGCGCTACTAAGATGTACCACTGTATAAAAGATCTTTACTGGTGGGATGGAATGAAAAAGAATGTAGTTGATTTTGTCTCTAAGTGTTTAACTTGTCAGCAAGTGAAAACTGAGCTTGAAAAGCCTTCTGGGAAGCTTCAGCCTCTTTGGATTCCTGAGTGGAAATAGGAGAGAATCACTATGAATTTTGTGACAGCGTTGCCTCCTTCAAGAAATGGATACGATTCCATTTGGGTGATAGTGGATAGGCTAACCAAATCAGCTCATTTTTTGTCAGTTAAAGCTACTTATCCTGTGGTTAAATTGGCTAGATTGTACGCTAAGCATATTGTGTGCCTTCATGGAGTGCCTGTTTCCATTATTTTTTATAGAGGTTCTGTATTTACCTCTCGATTTTGGCAGAAGTTGCAGGAAGTAATAGGCACCAGACTTTATTTCAATATTGCTTTTTACCCTCAGACAGATGGTCAATCTAAGAGGACAATCTTGACATTTGAGGATATGTTGAGAATGTGTGTAATGGATCTTGGAGGCAGTTGGGACGATCATCTGCCATTGGTAGAGTTTGGTTATAATAATAGTTACCATTGCAGTATTGAGATGGCACCGTATGAAGCTTTATATGGAAGGAAATGTAGGACTCCTCTGTGTTGGGATGAGATTGGAGAAAAAGAGCTAACTAGACAAGAAATTATCCAATGGGTGTCTGAGAAAGTCACTTTGATCAGAAGGATATTGGAAACAACAGCTAGTAGATAGAAAAACTATGCGGATCCGAAGCGCAGAGATGTGGAATTTCAGGTTGGGGACTATGTATTTTTGAAGGTGTCATCTATAAAAGGTGTTATGAGATTTGGCAAGAAAGGAAAGTTGGCACCGAGATACATAGGGCCTTTCGAGATTCTTGAGAGTTGGCATAGTTGCCTATCAGTTGGCTTTGCCTCCGAATTTGTTGCAAGTGCATCCAGTGTTCCACATTTCTATGCTCAGGAAGTATATATCAGATCCTTCGCACGTGTTGCAGCCTCAGAGCGTGGAAGTGAATGAAGATCTGACATACGAGGAAGAACCACTTGCGATTGTTGATAATCAAGTTTGCCAGTTGCGTTTAAAGCAGATTCCAATGGTCAAAGTGTTGTGGAGGAACAACAACATGGAGGAGGACACGTGGGAGACTGAGGTTGAGATGCGGGTGGCTTACCCTTACCTTTTTCCTTCGATGAATTCTTGTTTTCAGTTTTATATTTAAAATTCGAGGACGAATTTTTTTGTAAGGAGGGAAAATTGTTATAACCTGAATTTTTTTTTTTATAAATTATAAAAAAATTAAATTTAGGATTTACAGTGTTAATAAATATTTTATTAATTTTGATATTTGATTATTAGTGAAATTTAATTTAAATTTTGGTATTGAATATTATTTTTAATTATGTAAATTATTGACTTAGTGTATTTTAATACACTTTTAAAAATTTTAAGTTTGTAAATATATATGTGTAATTTAGAGAAAATAATAAAAAATTAGAGATATTTTATT
Organism: Mallotus repandus; assembly: GCA_949671775.1. Classification (NCBI taxonomy): domain Eukaryota; kingdom Viridiplantae; phylum Streptophyta; class Magnoliopsida; order Malpighiales; family Euphorbiaceae; genus Mallotus; species Mallotus repandus. The sequence continues at coordinate 1,110 of CATIWM010019130.1, read as the reverse complement.
ATTATTTTATTTTATTTTTAACTTTTACCTTTTATAAAAAAAAATGCAAAAACTACTTTTTTTCCTTTTCTTCTTCTTCTTCTTCTACCATTTTTTCATCCGGGCACCACCACCATGCCAATGACCACTAGTCACCACCAACGACTGCCAGCCACCACTTGAAGCCCAGCAGTCCTCCTTCCACCGGCCGACCACCATCAGTTGTTCATTTTCTTCTTTTTTCTCACTTGGCCAGAAATTGCTTTTCCTCACCGGCACTATTTCCGGCCACCTCAGCTGACGAGGTTGGTCTCTTTTGGAAGCTCGTCCTTCGGGCTTCTCAAATTTTCAAACCGTTTCGAGTTTCGACTCCGGTAACTACTCTGTTTGTTAACAATTCAATTTTTAATATTTTGAGTTTTTTGTTAATTTAAATTTGATTTTATTTGAGATAATTGCTTTAGGACTGAATGTTATTGTAGAGACTGTGAGCTATCTAAAAATGATTTTTATTTATTTTTCTGAAAATCTTGAATTTTTTCAGGTTCGGGGTTACTGTTCATGATACTGTTCCGGACAGTCCCCGGGTTAGAAAATTTTTATATTTTTAATAAATTATTTGTTGTATTTTGAACAAGTTTTGTGAAGAAAGTTTATTGAAATTATGTCTAGAATTTATATTATGAATTTTTGAAGGTTTATGTGAAAAATGAATTTTTTGAAAAATTAATATAAATGAGTCATTTTTATATTTTAGTTGAGATTATTGTTAATTATTATGTTTTGGACAGTTTTTGAATGATAAATAGTATTAAAATAATTTTTATGAATTATTTACTATTTTTAGCTAATTATTAATAAATTCTAGGAAATTATTGGAATTTTGCAAATTATATGATTTTAATTGAAATTGTTGTTAATTATGCGGTTTTAGACTATTTTTTATTAATAAAGGTATTGAAAATAATTTTTATAGTTATTTTCAATTAATTGTTAATTAGTGATAATTTTAGAAAAATATATATGGAAAGTAAACTTATTTGTTATTTTTAAGCTAAATGAGTATTTTATTATTTTTATGATATTAATAAGTGATTTTAGTAATTATTTTCAATTTATGCTAATTTAATT
>CATIWM010019029.1:0-18163 GCA_949671775.1 Mallotus repandus | reverse complement strand
CTTTTTGAAAGTTGGTATCACAATAAACATGTAAAGACAAATATGAGTTGTGTCGCACAATTCATGCAATTTTTGCCTTTCCATGTAGCTGTGAAGTGAAGACTCGAGATTGATCAATATTAATAGATAGCAATGAGATTTAATATTTTTGTGAAGTGATGACTCGATATTGATCAAATTATAATGCTTCCAGCTACAAAAGAAATATCATCGATCATATTCAGTAAGATTTTGTCAATCTTCATCTATTCCATATATCTATCTAAAATTCTTAAAGGCCACCTTTTGTGATGTGAAGACTCGAGAATGATCATAAAATTGCAATAAATTTTGGTTTTATATATGTATAGTAGTTAAGTGATCAAGACTTGAGATTGATGCGTACTATTTTCTTCTTATTTTTTCCCTAAAAAAGCACAATCAAATTGACATATGTGACGCGATTTTAATGTTTTTGTCATATGCTTAGCCCACAGTAATCATTAAAGGTCACCCTTTGTGAAGCTAATAAGACTAGAGGTTGATCAATGGAAGAAAATGTGATTTCATAGTTTCCATTTTGAGACTTGTGAGTTGTGATTGATTACATTTTTTTTCTAGCATGAAAATCTACATAAAGAGAAACAAATTGACATATAATGATAGTTGTATTAAATTTTAATTCATATAGTATTATATTCACTCAACTCTTAGTTTTCATGATCATTAAAGGTCATCTACATTGTGAAGGGAAAACTCGAAATTGAAAATCAAATCAAATTTCAAAATTGTGAAGTGAAGACTTGACATTGATCAAACTATTATTTTTCTTGAAGAAAATAGTACAATTTGATATTTAATTTTTCATTCTTTTTAGGGTTTAAGGAAATTCTTAACTCACAACTAATTCAATATTCTTTTTAGTTTAACTAAGGTTATTAATGTGAAGCTAAAACTCGATATTGATCAAAGAGACTTGGGATTGACATATTTTCCTCCAAATATAACGCAAACATATTGACACTATATCAACTTGTGTATATATATGTATATGTGTGTTTTCAAGATTGTTAAAGGTTACCATGCATTATGAACTATAAACTAAGCATTAATAATTAGTAAAATATAGTTGTGAAGGGAATAATTTCAAGCACATTTTTTCCCAAGAAATAGGAACAAAAGATAAAGTAGATTTTTAGTGGGATTTGTTTTTTAAATAATTCAACCTTCACATAATGTTTTTTTTTTTCCAAATATTTTCTTGTTGTGTCAAAAGTTACCTTCTAATAATTGCATGGCCATCCTTTCGAAGGTCCGTCTTTAAAAACCATCTTTTCTTTTAGCAACATGCCTTTTGCAAGAGCGACCAATAGGGGTGTGCCACATTTTTTAACTAGCACTAATTTATAATGGCACTAGGCCTAATTAATTAACTTATTAATGGTTATTAAAAAAGTGATCAGGAATCCAACTATATAATTGCTTCATTGCTAACCCACTAATTGGAATTGCTTTTTGTTGATACTTTTCTAAATTTTTGGCTATATGATTAAAAAAACGTTTTCAAATGTTGACTTGCACAATCCGACACATTTGGATCATGCATAAAATAAAATAAAATTGCATTTTGCCTCACCAATAATTGAACTGAATCTTCCCCAGATAAAATTTCCCCTAGAATAAGGGAATTTGACAAAATGGTATCCAATTCTTGAATCTCTTCCTAATTCATGCCACTTTATAGTATATCCCACAGCTTCCAATTTTTGACCAAGTTTTTGGTATATCCCCAAGCCTTTATAGTACCCAACAAAATTAATTATGTTTGCACATACTTTTTGGTTAAAATTAAATTTCAGTATCTAACACTCTTTAAAAGCAATACGAGCATAACGAAGTTTAAGTACTTGCTTTTAATCAATTTATTTTTTCATATGATTTTGAAAATATGTCTTCACATTTTTAATCACATACACTTAAATTCATGTATTAGTTAAACTAACAAAATTGTAATTAATAACTAGAAATTGAATTTGTTCTTCACCATTCTAATATAATGAGTTGATTCAGTGCCACCATAGCATATAGCAAAACCATTAAACGGAACTTAAAAATCAGAATTGGTTGTGTCAATGTTATGTGACGTTTCCCTAGTGATAAGTCTTACACAACTTATCTAATGATCCTTAAATAATTGGGGTAAGTAATGATAATAATATCAATATGTACGTTTTGCATACGGCTTTTGTTTCATTAATTTTATTTACATGTATTCTTCTTATTTGTACATAATGACATGTATGTGTTGATTTTTTTTTTTTAAGAGAAAATGAAACTTTATTACTAAATAGAGAAAACAAGATCACTAGAAAGCAAAAGATCCAAATTACTTGCAAAAAAACATTCAAAAAAAAACCGTAAAACTTCATTACATTGGTCTTAATCCAAATTACTTTTGTACAAGTGGAGTAAATTTTATTGGTTAATTATAATATATTGAGAGTAGTAGACGTGTTCGAATATTCGTCTTAATTCTAAAAAATCAAATTTGAACATAGACTTCAGGCTTAAGTATTCACTAGGATTTGTACAAACCATTAAAATTTTACTTCAAAACAAACAAAATGGTAAAATTTTGTTCTCTCTAAATTATCAAACTATCTAATGAGACCTCTTGTTATAAATATGCAATTAATATCATTTTTTTTTCCTTTTACATTGGCCATCTTTTTATAATACGACAAAACGTTCAAGCATAAAGTGTAATCGAATGTGAATAAAACACACATACACATTAGATCTCAAATGGCTCTCAGAGACTTTCCCAAGTTAGAATCTCCCCTTTAGATATATAGAAGATGATTATTAGCATAACAATTTAACTTCCAGAAGCCATCCCATATATTTAATAATTAAGTCAATAGCATCTTGTTAAGGTTACAGAGAGTGTGCTAATGATAAGTACCATTAATCGAACATGGCTACTTAAAGCACCAAAAGGCTGAATTAGTTGACATGAATTTGGTTTTTATATATTTTTACAAATCATGTACAAGAAATGCTATTGGAAATCAATATGGGCACAAATCAAGATTAAAGGTCAAGTTGAATTAGCAAACAAGATTAAATTAAACTGGCTAAACTTGTTCTTTGGCAATTCCAATGGTTAACAAGCAATTATTTATACACATATGTACATAGCAACAATTAATAAAACACAATTGATGATATATGACATTTTGTTTTCCTCTTAACCTTATGATGTTAACATGTATGTAAGAGTATGTGCCGACCATATGCATGAGTTAAGCTTATAATTAAGTTTTTCATAGGTTATCATCTCAATGCCCACAAAAAAAAATATGTGACAAACCAATATCATGAATGGATAAAAACTTGAGATTGGAAGAGATGACTCTAAAAATTAAAATAATTTCTTTCCTAATAAGCTGCCCTACCAACACATTATATCGTACACGTATTAGTGATGAGATTCAATGGTTCAGACTACCCTCTCCTTCTCTCTCTTCTATTATAGGATCCTTTTAAGAAGAAAATTGTGTTCAATTAGTGTATTATAATCATTATATATATTCTTCATTCCCATTTTAAAGAGCTATAATTCTCCCACTTGTCGTGCTATGACATGTATAAAAAAATGTGGATTTTGGCTCTTGGAGATCCTGAAAGAATACCCAGAACAAAATATTCTTGAATCTTGATCACATTTTGATAGCATCTTCTCCTAATCCAAAGACATTTTCAATTGTTTATAATGTAATGTAGAATGAAAAATAGTATAAGATTGGTTTGTCAGAAGCCAGCCACCCCCCATTTGGCATTGACATGAATCCAATAATACCATATAAATAATTAAGAAAATACTTATGGGGATGGGGGCACCACACGATGACCAATATGAAGTCTTAAAAAAATTAATATTTTTAAAATTAAATATTAATTTATTAATGTTTTAAAATTAAATATGGAACTAGATAGTCCGACTAACTAAACTAGAAAATAACCAGATATTCATTTCTAATTAAAACTAAAACTAAAACTAACAAAAATTCAAGCAATAAATATTAATTTATTAAAAGTATAATTTTATTTATTAATATATTTTATTTTGTATTCAAATAATTTATCAATAAAGAAAAGTATTTATCCTTATTTATGAATTAATATATAAAATTTAATTATTACCAAAATCTATAAATTATTGAATATTTTTTATTTATATATAATATTAAATTTATTAGATTCAACAGTCTACCAATTGAATTGTTATTTGATTTTTAAAAATTTTTTTGTATATATTTTTTTTCTCGTCAAATTAATTTGTCAATAGATAGGCCTCATCAATCATGTGTAGAAAAGAAAAAAATAAATTAATATAAAGAAAAAGGAGGAAAGAAACCAATGGTGGAGATTGTAAATTAAAGGTAATGAAAAGTAGTTGTCACGTGTAACAGTGGATGAGTCAGCCCTTCTAATTCATACCATTCACAAAATCTATTAAATTTGACTTAATTTCAATTTCAATTACTAAATGGGTGGTTCTCTTCTCTTTTTCTCTAGCCGTCCAACACTATGTTTTTTTATGTGCTATTTTTGACTAAAATTTATAATGTTAATTAAGTATCTCAAGGCATGATTTATATGCCAACAAAACATATGACACTTCTCAGCCGACTAAAATTTAATTGTTTTGCTTCTAAATACCTTGTGACCAAAACTTTATACTTAAAATTTATAAAATTAATCAATTTCAATCAAATTTATTTGGTTAACCAATATTTGTTGTTGTTGGTTGAAATGATAAAAAAATTAAAATTTTCTTAAATAAAATTTCAAATCTAAATATTATGGATATAAAAAGTAAGTGTTAGAGCTTTTTTTACTATTGGATATTAAAAGTATTAACTGAAAAAATATTATATATGTTCGTGAAATTTTTTTTTATGTTGATTGGATGGTATTATATTTGAACTTTGGACTATGATTCAGTAATATAAACTTTGTAAAGGAAAAGAAGAATTTATTTGAATTTTTGAACATTTATGTAACAAGAATGAATCAAAAGAACATTCATAACACGGCTCTTGTGGGGCAAATACTATGTGACTGTTGCCTAATGACATATTAGTTGTAGTATTCCTATTACTATCTAAGTAGTCGGCTCTTGCCAGAAGCTTGCAGCGGATATTATCGTGGAAAATTGAGCAGTTAAATGGTAAATTTATTTTTATGACATTGAAAGATTTATGAGTTCAATCCTGGCTATTTCAGCATGATTAAATTTTTAATAAATTAAAAAAAATAATAGACATTACCATCTGGTCTGAGTGCTAGTTATCAATAGTCCCATGCAAAACCAAATCTCACAAGCCAAAAGCTGGAGAAAGAGTCTACACCTAACTAACATGAAGTAACTAGGAGTTTTTACTGCACCTATACAGAATACAAATCCCACATATATAAATTTTCTAATTAAGTTTTGACGATCAACACAGTAAAATATTAATTCGATTTTTTTAATAACAAAATACAGATAATTCTGTATCCACACGTACAATAAAAAAAAAAAATTCAAGTTGAAATACATGTAATAGTCTCTCTCCTTATTTATAAGTTCATCTTTTTCTTCTTTCATGGAGTAAAATAAGCCATACTCAATATATACCAAAAAGTTGCATTTGGGATGCATTATATGTTGTGGTCCTGTGGACCACCATATGCTAAAAACAATATGCACTAAATTCAATATATATATATATATATAAAAGTTAGCACTACATGTATATATAACACACCCATGTATGATAATTTTTTTTTTTTACCAAATTAAAGATATTAAATTAAATGTAATCATATATGACCATCAATATCTGGTTTTTGAGATGCAGTTGTTTTGCTGTTTTTGTTGTAAGCTGTTTCTATGGCTTGGATTTTGGATTCATGTTGCTTACTTTTTTTTTCTAGGGAGAATTTTTTTCATTAATATTTTTTGTTCTGAATGAATTTTTCTCCTCAATTGGAATAAAATGTAATTTGGTTTGGAGTTGTTTTTTTTTTCTTAGGTCAAAATGGATTTTCCCTCTTAATTGGAATAAAAATGTAATTTGTTTATAAAAAAAAATTGTATATTAAATGCACATATAGAATTAATATTAATTATTCACTGAAAAATGCTCAGAAAAGAGGAAACTCACAGCTCATGGCTTGCAGGTGGACGGTGCATTAGAGAAGTTACCTAGGAGAAAGAACCAAACATCTCCATAGTAGGGTGGCATTGAGAAAATTTATTTTTTTAGGGCGAATCTTTGGGCATGATAATTATTAAGAACAATTTTAACCTATATACCTTAGGTGTGAATTAAAGTACCAATGGGAAACCTCCATGGAACCCCCTTTTTTTTCTACAGTATATGGATTACATCAATATATCGAGCATGATTGAGGAAACTTGATCCTATATACACATATAGCTATATATACAATCAGTCTCTTGGTATGGTAGCAAAGTATTTAAATTGAAATTGGTATTCATTCATATGCAGTGTTTACCATTACGATTGTATTTTGTTATTAGGGAAGTCATATGATCTAAATATCGATAGATTGGGAGCAGTCTTTTTCTTTTAAATTGACAATGGAAGACTCGAACCCTATAACCCATAATGTTCTTGAAGAGTAGTTATCAGTTAACTACTTTCTCACTGGCGTTTACGAACACAATTGTTTATAATTGAGAAATAAAAATATAATATATAATTAAGAAAATATTTAAATTACATGTCGCTCAAATCATATACATAAAAATAAAAATGCTCTTAAATATTTGTATATTATATATTTAATTTTCGAGTGCAATGCACCCACAGTAAAACACTAAAGTAATATTTTCCTTTATGCATAGTATTTACATTAAAACTACTTGGAGCAATTCATATGCTCATTTCAATAAATAAGAACAAAAAATAACTGTATTAATTCTGAATAATATATAATTATGTTTATTTATTTATTTATGATTTTCTTTTTATAATAATTAAGGAAAATAAATACCTATGCTAGTACTATAGCTTGATAGCTAGAGTATATTTTTATTATTCTAAACTTGAAGCCACTAAAATTCCAATGGTGCATATAGCATAAAGATTCTCAACCATAAACACATCAAAAGAAGGCTTCACCAAATGTCAAAGATAGTTTAGAACCAAGGTTCATGTGATGATTACTTCTACTAAATGCATATGCAACATAGAGAAGGTTAAGAATTAATGTGGAAGCGATTTGGCTACGTCAAGAAGGTGTAGCATTTAATAAGGTCGATAGGGTAAGACTTATAGTTTGCTTGTAATATCAATATGACTTGCTTTTGCTTAATTAACATCAATCTTTTAGGTCGAATATGCTTATGATCATCAACATCAACTGTATATTTTGATGATTCTTAAATGGCTTCATTTACACTGACCACAAACTTTTAGTACTCAAATCTTTTCAATACCTTCTTCCTTGTTCAACTTTGGCACATTCACGAGAATAAATACACGTACGGTTTTTTCTTTTTTTTAAAAGAACTCACTAGTATCGGGAAGGATAGAGACTATTTCGAGGCTAACCATTGCTTCATAAATTTTCATTTTGCTTTGTACTTAACGTTCAAATTCTAAAAAGCATGCCATAGAAAAGTAAACTAATCAATCTTTTGGGAATCTTTAATCAAACAATTTTGATGATGATAGTTTATTTTTATAGAAACAAGAAAAGCCTAATATACATGTTACTCAAAATAATGGGCTAAAATTAAATTTTAATTTATGATATTGCTTTATTAACTTTACCAGTAATTATTGGATCAATTGATAAAAAATTATTTTTATTTAAATGAAATATCTCAATTTCAAGTTATATAAAGCTACCTTTTTGGTTCAAGTTATGATATATAATTGTGTTAAATTAGTTGTTAAGAGATATTTTTTATTTTTATAATATTGTCTGCATTAATCCAAATTAAAAATTTTGTTGGCTCTAAATACCAATAGTTTAAACAAACAAATTATACATATATTATATTGTAAGGTGAAATTAGTGGTTAAAAAACTTTTACTATTTTTATAATTTTCATATCAAACTAGATAATTAAGATCCAATTAACTATAAATATTAGTGATTTAGAAAAAAAAAATATCATACATATATTATTATAAATTTTAAGTTTAAATTTTAATATATATACACAATAAATATAACAATAATAATTTTAAAAAAAGGGCAACGGGGGAGAATTTGGCTCATTATGACAGCTACAAGCTTGGCAAAGACTATTATCCATTTAACCGGCACTGTGTAACCATGGTTCCAACTGTTGAGGTATTTTTTATAATTATAATTATATGTCTAATTAAAGCCACAGGTGTTACTTCATCCAACATTATTTTAGTATTTTTTAAACATAATTGCGTCCTTGAGCTCCCACTATAAAAGCCCACCAACCTTGCACATTCATCGTGCCACAGTTTTCTCTTCTCACTTCTATATTCCTCTCTTGTATCTTGTAGCTGTCCATCCAAGATACATACATATATATATATATATATACATTCCAAAACAACAGCAACATCAATTATTCAATCTATAATAATGGCTACTGATCTCCCTCAAACACAGGGCAAAACCATCCCTGATGCCTGGGACTACAAGGGCCGCCCAGCTGAGCGCTCCAAGACTGGTGGTTGGACCAGCTCTGCGATGATTCTAGGTTCTTATGCGCTACCATTCTTTTTTTTTATTTTGTGTTGAATGATGAGCTTGGTTTCGAAATCGTAACCTTGCAGTTCTGGAAATGACTCTTAACGAAGCTTCTATCTTTCTCACACGATGCTCTTGTATGGGATTTTGTGTTTCTTTACAGGTGTAGAGGCTATTGAGAGGCTAACTACACTTGGTATTGTTGTTAATCTGGTGACATATTTGACGGGTACTATGCACCTTTCCAATGCTACCTCTGCCAATACAGTCACCAACTTTCTTGGAACCACTTTTATGCTCACCTTGCTTGGTGGTTTTGTTGCTGACGCCTTTCTTGGAAGGTCTGACCACATTTCTTGCATTTCCTTGGTCTTCTCAGCCTAACTTTTACTTTGTTATCGTTTCCCTTTGTTGCTCATAATCAACTTTCTTTTGTTTTTTGTTTTCTTCTTCACAGGTATCTCACCATAGCTATCTTCGTCACGGTACAAGCAATGGTAATTATAAGGCCACCTATGCTTCTTATACTTAATTAAATCTTTTCCTTTTCTTCAATCAATGATAAAGAAACAAAAGAGTTCGAAAAAATGTATGTGCATATTCTTTTTTCTAGGAAAGATAGAAAACAAGGAAGAAAAAGAATTTCTTGTATTAATAATATATTAGTTCTAGCTAAATATGTGTTTATATACCCTAAATGAAATGGCAACGACCCTGCCTCCTTTCCTTTATCTTCACCTGAATTTTGTTGTTGCACGTTAATATATAGAGATATATATACATATATTTTTTTTTATTTAGTCATAAGGTACAACACTTTGATTTTGTTTTTGCTTTTGCTTTAGTTGTTTAATATTTTTTTGTGACTTTTCGATCACTTTTTTCTCATCTTTTTGGTTAATGATTGTTTAGGGTATCACAATTTTGACTATCTCAACAATAGTCCCAAGTCTCAGGCCACCGAAGTGCCACAACGGCATCGGTTGCATACCTGCAAACAGCACTCAGCTAGATGTTCTGTATTTGGCACTGTACCTCACAGCACTTGGCACCGGGGGACTCAAATCAAGTGTGTCAGGCTTTGGTTCGGATCAGTTCGATGACAAAGATGAAAAAGAGAGAAGCCAAATGGGAAGCTTCTTTGGCTGGTTCTTTTTCTTGATAAACATAGGCGCACTCTGCGCAGTTACAGTTCTTGTTTACATACAAGACAATGTTGGAAGAGAATGGGGGTATGGCATATGCGCCTGTGCAATTGTGCTAGGACTGATTGTGTTTCTCTCTGGCACAAAGCGATACAGGTTCAAGAAACTGGTCGGTAGCCCATTGACACAGATTGCTGCTGTTGTTGTTAGTGCTTGGAGAAAAAGAAAGTTGGAGTTACCTTCAGATCCATCATTTCTATATGATATTGATTACATCGAAGAAGGGAGCAAGAAAAAGAAGAAAAAACTTCCACACAGCAAGCAGTTCCGGTTAGTCTTCTAATTTTTCTTGGTATATACTATTATTATTTTTTTTAGGTAATTCTTGATCTCGCTACATACCACATGGATCACGAAATTATCAAAATATTTTTCATGTTTTTAAAATCTTCCAAAAAATGCAATTTAATAATCGATAATGACTCGTGTGGCCTGTTACATGATAAATTTTTTTTACCATTCTTATTTTGTCTAGAATCTTAATGAAAATTTATCTTTTTAAAAAATTATTTTTTTTAAATTTTAATTTTTTAACAATTAATTAAAATAATAAAATCTAAAAATTTTAAATAAACTAAATAAATTTACCCTGTTATAATTTAAACACTTATAATTTATAATTTATTTATTTATTATTATTATTATAAAATAATAAAATATTACAACTAGTCATGCACAGTAAAATAATAATATACTGTTCACACCACATATAATATACCCATCGTTTCCTTTTTTTTTTTTTAACTACACAACATCAGCAGCAGTGCACAAATTGAATCTGAAATGATAGTTAGTGTGAAAAAAAGAAAAAAAAAATGGGCAAAAATGAGGGTTCATTAATCTTAGGATATTCTAAAGATTCTACTTTAGAACTCCAATGCTATAAATTATTCTTTATTCAAGAAAGCGGAAATGCAAAGAGTAGGAGTACTGTAAGTCCAAAAGCAGGATCAACATCAGTTTAGTTTTTTTTTTAAATCTCATATATATATATATATATTGTTAAAAAATTATTTTTTTATAAGATTCATTCAACTTAAATTTTAAATATTCAGAATTTATTTAACTATCAGATATCAAAAATATAAAATATATAAATTTAAAAATAATAATAAATTACATATAAATGATAATTATTTAATAAAATAATAAAATTTTGTCATTTTTAGTAAATTATAAGTAAATGGTAATAATGAAGATTCAGACTTAAAAGTTTTATAATTTTTATATCTGAAAATATCAAAAAGAACATTTTTAAATGGGTTGGACCACTAACAATTGACAATTTGAAATTGCAATTTATCAGAGACTGGCTAGAAGAGACTAATCATAGTAAACAATAATGCATACAATGTGGACTAATAATTAGGGTAGGTGCGGGAGGATGAACTTATCTTTCCATGCGGGTCCGGATTGATTGTAGCAATCGTGGAACAGCATGCGTAAATGCTAGCTAATCGGATGGCAAGATTGTTGAAACAAGATTCTTGAATTCTTTCCCAGCCCATCTGACTCTTCTTCTGTGGTTTTTTTTTTTTTTTCGAACAATTTCTTCTGTGGTTTTCAGTCTGTGCTATCCTATAACATGCACATATCTTGCTACTCAAAATTGATCCTCAAAAGGAAATGTCACGTGCATGAATCATCTAGGAATAACATAAGATCAAATTAATCAATTCAAGAAAAGGAAATATCAGATGCCCAATTGACTTTCTTGGGCTTAGATCCATTTAATTTATTTTGTGAACCTTATATTATACATTATCTGCATCTGCATATAATATCATTTTGGCATCTGACCCTCTATGCTACTCTCCAAATTAATCTTGATAACCTGAGCCCGAGAGTTCCACACAAAGTCCTTGTTTTCAATGTTCACAAAAGGAAAAAAAAAATCCATACAAAATTGGAATTTGAAGCAATATATCATATACACACCACTAGAGAATCAAGAACAGATCACGAATCATTTGAGCCAGTCTGTCTCCTAATCGAACCTCACGGTTCTTGTCTTCACTTCCCCTCTTGCTAACTCACGGACATTTAAGCTTATGTGTTTGTTCTCTCCACTTGCATTTTTACTCTGTTCAACAATAATAGATATTTCACTATTATTTTAATCCTTTCTTCCGACACTTTTTGGCTTGACATGTGACTTACTAGGTCGACACAAAACAACAAACAACAAAACATATATGTTGTTTTCACTACTGGGACGACTCAGCAAATTGCTTTAGATGATCATGATATATATATGTGTCATAATTAACTTGAGATTAATTTGATTTATTTTAATGGTGCAGTTTCTTGGATCGAGCAGCAATCAAGGACCCAAATGTCAATGGAGTAAGCATGTGGGACTTATCAACTCTAACAGATGTGGAAGAAGTGAAAATGGTGGTGAGAATGTTACCAATTTGGGCCACTACGATAATGTTTTGGACAATCTATGCCCAGATGACAACGTTTTCAGTGTCACAAGCAACCACGATGAATCGTAACATAGGAAATTTCCAAATCCCGGCTGGCTCATTAACAGTCTTCTTTGTTGGTAGCATTCTCTTAACAGTCCCAATTTACGATAGAATCGCAGTTCCAATTTTAAGAAATGTTTTCAAGAAGCCAAATGGTTTAACTCCACTCCAACGTATAGGAATTGCTCTAGTATTCTCCATTGTTGCAATGATGGCAGCAGCACTTACTGAAATAAAGAGGCTAAGAGTCGTAAGATCACACGGTCTTATTCATGATCCAGCAGCTGAGGTTCCAATCACTGTGTTTTGGCTCATCCCTCAATTTGTGTTGGTGGGGTCAGGTGAAGCACTTGCTTACGTTGGACAGCTTGATTTCTTCTTAAAAGAATGTCCTAAAGGCATGAAGACAATGAGTACAGGACTGTTCCTGAGTACACTTTCTTTAGGGTTTTTCTTTAGCTCGTTGCTGGTTACTATAGTGCACAAGGTAACAGGAAACCACCCATGGCTAGCTGATAACATCAACGAAGGGAAGCTTTACGATTTCTACTGGCTACTGGCGATTTTGTCTGCCATAAATTTTGTTCTATATTTGGGTTGTGCTAAATGGTACGTTTACAAGGACAAGAGGCTTGCTGAAGTAGGGATCGAAATGGAGGAGGTTGATGAGCCTGCTTTCCACTGATTTTTCCTTTCTTTTTCCTTTTTTTTTTTTTTTTTGTAAGTTCTTACATTTTCTGTTTTATAGTACAAAGCCAAGAAAGGCCCTTTTAGTTTGAAATAAGTTTGTAATCTCTTGTCTGTACAAAGTACATGAAAATGGTGCTAAGTTGAACGAGTTGTTTAACTTTTATAAATATATATACCGCAAACAGAAATAAAGAAAAATATTGGAGTGTATAGTAACTAAGTTCTTGAATTCTAATTGATGATCTAATTTCTTGAGTTCAATAAATTAATCTTAAGCTGCAAAAAGAGAAAAATTATGTAATTCTTCTCATGAGAAGAATTTGAACTTTTTTTGTTTTGGTAAATTAGGTGTTCATATGACTTTAGTATCGGTAGACTGCATAATAAGGACAGCTCTCATCTTTTAAATTGACAATGATAAGAATCGAATCATGTACCTCATATCACTAATCTCAATCATTAAAATATAAAATTAGGAATTAATATTTAATTATCTGCTAAATAATAATATATAGAGAATTTAAGTATTGGATTTTGATATTAATATTTTTTTTGAATTATTTTAGGTAAGATTTTAAGTATAAATCCTAGAGGAATATATATGTTGGCAGAAAGAATTTTGCTCGCACTAATTCTATCTAGATTAGTCAAGACTCTTCAAAGAAAATATTTGATTTTGCTAGTGGGTAATATTGATGCGGATCGGATTGCACTGAATTTTTTGGAAGAATTCGATAAAAGGGGAGTATGCAGCTGAGCTTTCAAGAGCTCTAACTTTTGGGTCCAGTTAAGCTACGGGGCCCATAATCTATTAAAACGAAGCTGATTTAGATACTTATATTTGTTACTAGGGCTTACTTGTAACGGACCAGATTTCGAGCCCAAAATCCATTGTTTAGGGCCTCAAAATTAGCTTTGAAGTTTATGTTCGTTTTATTTGTGCTTTTTGGTTTTTTTTCCCCTTTTTAGTTAGGGTTTTTTTCCTAGACAATATTTATTTCTCACTTTGGGATGTTTTGAGATAGTATTTTTGAATTGATAATGAAATTTCTATTTCTCCCAATTTTTTGTATTCCTCTATGAATCAATGACTATTGATGTCTTTTACTCCAGCATTCAATTGAATCAATAGAGTAAAAAAAGGTTATTTGACAGCCATTCATGCCCGAATCAATATTTATCCCTTTTAATTTAGGCTTCCGCTACGTCAGTTGGTATCAGAGCCGCAGTTCGTTCCTTGGATTTTTTGTTAAAAAAAATGGCACATAGTAAACAACAACGTGTTGGGGAAGTTTATGGTCGTTAGATGGAACAACGGATCGATCAGCGTTTGGATGAGCGATTTGAACAGATAATGGAGCAGATGACTGAAAGGATGGCTGCCCTAATAGCCAATCTGAATAGAAATAATCCAGCCCCACAAAACCACAATAATTTTGTAGATAATTATGATGAAGAGAGTAGTGATGAGATGCGTCGAAGGCAACACAGGGCTGCTACATAGGGGGATTGTAGGCATTAGGAGATTGGAATGCGAACTAATATTTCAGAATTCTATGGCAGCCTTCAAGCAGAATAATTCCTAGACTGGATGGCTACAGTTGAGGAAATCTTAGAATTTAAGGGAGTACCAGAAGATTAGCGTGTGCCTTTAGTTTCCACTAGATTGCGAGGCAAGGCAACAGCATGGTGGCAGCAAATGAAATTATCCAGAAGCAAGTTAGGTAAGTCAAAAATTGTTACTTGGGAGAAGATGAAGAAACACTTACGATCTGAATTCTTGCCCTATAATTTTCAACGACTAATGTATTAGCGTTTACAAAATTTGAAATAAAACACCAGTCAATGGATGATTACACCACTAAATTCTACTAGTTAATTGCCAGAAATGAATTACAAGAAATAGAGGACCAATTGGTAGCACGGTATATTAGTGGTCTGCGGGTACAAATTCAGGATACTATGAACATGTTTGATCCTGTCTCTATTTCTGCTGCTCATCAGAGGGCACTAATGGTGGAGAAACAGTAGCAATATGCTGCTAGTACTGTCAATATAAGTTCTGGTACTGGAAGCAGTAGTGGTGTGAATAAGGCAGTGGGTAGCAGTGCTAGAGGTGGTGATGTCAGTAAGGGTCCTAGTCAATTTAATAGGGCAGTTGGCAGCAATGGTATGAGGTGCTTCGGGTGTGGGGAAACCAGTCATAGCCAAGCTGAGTGTAAAAAGACTGCAGCAAAGAAAGCCTTGTTTGTTGACACAGATGATTATGAAGAAGATGGGGTGAAAATTGAAGGTGAAGCTATGTATGGTGATGAGGCAGTCAATGAGGTGCATTCAGAGGGGGATGTAGGGACTACACTGGTGGCTCGACGTGCTTGTCTAACTCCAAAAGCCGTAGATGAGGATGATTAGTTGTGAGGTAATATTTTCCTGTCCACATGTACCATCCAGGATAAGGTATGTAGTTTTGTAATTGATGGTGGCAATTGTGAAAATATTGTGCCTGTTGAGGCTATCCAAAAATTAAACATTCAGACTGAAAAGCATTCTAAACCCTATAAACTGGCTTGGCTTAAAAAGGGTGGTGAGGTAGCAGTGTCTAAACGTGCCTTAGTTTCTTTTTCAATTGGTCTGAAATATAAAGATATTGTTTGGTGTGATGTAGTAGCTTTGGATGCATTTCATTTATTGGTAGGTAGACCTTGGTAATATGATAGGGCTATAACTCATGATAGGCGAACTAATACATACAGTTTTATGTTTGATAGGGTTAAAATTATGTTACTCCCTAGTAATCAGGTGTTAGAGAAACCTAAATCTACAGGTGAAGCCATCGTTCTACTGTCCTTGGCTCAATTTAATGAGGAATTACAAGAGTCAGACATAGGGTATATGTTGATGGAAAAGGAGGTGGTTGAATCAACTATTATTCCAGAAATTGTGGCTTTGCTAATTGTAGAATTTAATGATCTATTTGTTGATAAGCTACTAGATGGGCTACCTCCACTGCGTGATATTAATCATCAAATTGATTTGGTGCCAGGAGCAGCCTTGCCAAACAGGCCACATTACAGGATGAGTCCTAGTGAACATAAAGAGTTGCACAGACAAGTGGAGGAGCTGCTTATTAAGGGCCATATAAGAGAGAGCATGAGTCCATGTATTGTACTTACTCTTTTAACACCTAAAAAGGACGGTTCTTGGCGTATCTGTGTAGACAGTAGAGTAATCAATAAAATAACTATGAGGTATAGATTTTCCATTCATCGCTTAGATGATTTACTTGAGCAGATGAGTGGTTCTACTATTTTTACTAAACTGGATTTGAAGAGTGGGTATTATCATATTCGTGTTAGGCCTGGTGGTGAGTGGAAAATAGCTTTTAAGACTAGGGAGGGGTTGTATGAATGGCTTGTGATGCCTTTTGGCTTATCTAATCCCCCTAGTACTTTTATGTGTGTCATGAATCAGTTATTGAGGCCTTTTATTGGCAGATTCATTGTGGTGTATTTTAATGATATTTGATATATAGTGCTAACCATGAAGAGCACATTCAACATATTAAGGAGGTTTTTAGTGTGTTGCGCAAGGAGAAATTTTATGCTGCCATGAAGAAGTGTGTGTTTATGGCCCCTAAGGTGATGTTTTTAGGGTATGTGGTTTCAGGAGTGGGTTTAAAGGTTGATGAGGCTAAAGTGCAAGCAGTGAAGGAGTGGCCTAGACTGACAACCCTAATAAAAGTGAAGAGTTTCCATGGTCTTGCATCATTCTATAGGCATTTTATTGTTAATTTCAATACCATCATGGCTCTAATCACAAATTATATAAAAGGCAGTAGGCTTGAGTTCACAGATGAAGCAAAGGCAGCCTTCAAGTTGATTAAGGAGAGTCGTATAACTGCACCAATCTTAGTGCTACCAGATTTTTTATAACCCTTTGAGCTAGATGCAGATGCTTCTAAGGTGGGGATTAGAGCAAGGCTTAGTCAAAATAGCAGACCTATGGCATTTTTTAGTGAAAATTTATCTAGTTAAAAACTCAATTACAGCACTTATGATGTTGAGTTTTATGTAGTAGTGCAGGCATTGAGGCATTGGCGTCATTATCTGTTTCATAAAGAATTTATTTTGTATATAGATCATGATTCTTTGAGGCATTTGCATCAGCAGGATAAGGTATCACCCGCCATGCAAGATGGCTAGCTTACTTAGAGCGTTTTACTTATATGGTAAAATATAAGTCGGGTATCACTAATCAGGTGCCAAATGCTTTGAGTCCCAAAAGTAGTTTATTGGTTACTATGAGGGTTTAGGTGTCTGGTTTTGATTCTTTTCGTGATTTTCTTACTATTGACCCTTATTTTTTTATGAAAATACAAGATGTGCAGGCTGGGAAGAAATTATAATTTTTACTGCATGATGGGTTCTTGTTTAAGGGCAATCAGTTGTGCATTCTAGATTGCAGCATTCGTTTACATATAATTAAGGAGTTGCACAGTGAGGGTCATGTTGGCAGAGATCAAACTTCCCAATTAGTTCAGGCATCCTACTTTTGGCCAATAATTCACAAAGAAGTGGAGAAGTATGTGCAGTATTATAAAATCTGCCACGTTTCTAAGGGGACAACAACTAATGCGGGGCTATACATGCCTTTACCAGTCCCCTCTCAGCCTTGGGTAGACATCAACATGGATTTTGTGTTGGGGTTGCCATAAATGCAATGAGGTAATGATTTCATCTTTGTTATGGTTGATAGATGAAAATGCCTTGAAGGGGGGTGAATAAGGCAAGTGAAGGATTTTAGTAAAATAAAAATGAATTTAAGGAATAAAAAAAATTGAAAGAGAGTAGAGTAGGAAGAATAATGAACACAATAATTTAAGGAGTTCGGATTCAACAACAATCTTACGTCTCCACCTAACTTATCCCCAAGTTAGGATTTTCAATCACCCACAATCTTATTCACAAGATTAAGAATACACAAGAGTTTAAGGCTCACTCTTTCAACCTTACAAATAAGAGTTTCTAGGCTTACTCTAAAACCAATTCCCAAGTA